>MU614556.1:0-81731 GCA_025201725.1 Chytriomyces sp. MP71 | reverse complement strand
AAGAAATGCAGCTGATGCGTGACAAGGACGCGCGTTTTGCCTGCAAGTTTCTCAAGAAGGCAGTTTTCAAACAAGGCACGACCGACGTGGGCATCCACGGCACTTAAAGGGTCATCCAGCAACACGATGTCTGGGTCAAAATACACTGCACGAGCAATTTGAACCCGCTGCTTTTGACCTCCGCTCAAGTTGATACCACGTTCCCCAATTTCCGTCTCATCGCCATTGGGCAGAATGGTGAAATCACGTTCAAGCGAACAAACTCGAACCACCTCTCTGTACCGCTTTTCATCAAATGGCAAGCCAAATAGGATATTCTCTTTGACGGTTGTATTCTGAATCCACGCCTGCTGCTGACAATATCCGACACTTCCACGAAACGTGACGGATCCACTGACACGGGACATTTCTCCAACAAGTGCGTTGAGCAACGAGCTCTTGCCGCTACCAACTTTCCCCACCACTGCAACAAGATTGCCCGGTGCAATTTGAAGCTCGATATCTTTCAGCTGAAAAACGTTGTGAATCGCCGTGCCGTCTGCTTCCTTCTCGTCCGGTTGCTGCCACGTGAAATGACCGCTTCGAATCTCAAGCGCGGGATCGTTGGGGTTCTCAGACTTGGGAAGCCGCACCGACTCGTCCTCCATTTCTGGTGCAAGCAGAAATTCACCAATCCGACCCAAGCCAAACCAAGCATCGACGCCCTGCGTGATGATGTTGGGAAGAAACGTCATGGGGTTACGAATTGTGTAGAAGAGTTGGAGAGCCGCAAACACGACGGCAGGGTCAAGGAGGTTGCCCAAGAGCGAGTAACAAACAAAGCTGGCCAGCATTGCGATTGTGGGGACAACTTGAGTGATGCCGTTCACGATGGCTCGAGAAAACAAAAATCCGCGGATCTGTAAGATTATGGGTCAATATAAGAAGCCTGATCAAAAGGGTGGAGTATAATAACAACGGACGTGTTTGAGTTCGTCAAGACGAATGTTCGCAACAATCTTCTTGAAACTCTCTTCCCACGCATAAATCTTGACAACTCGGATACCAAGGAGTACCTCTTGAATCAACTTTACTCGCTTATCCACTTTTTTTTCAAGTTAGTAAATTTTTGCACAAGCGAACAAGCGCACTGAACTGAATTTGTTTGCGTTACGACGGAAACCAGAGAGGATGCGAATGATTCTGAACTGAAAGGGAATATAGACCGCGATCACGGCAGCCCCTGCCAACGCGGAAGGTCCAATAATCCATAGCAATAGACATACGGCGCAAAGAATCTGAAACGGTGCTGCCCAAATATAATGGTTGTACTGACAGCAAGTATCGATGCGATAGGTGTCTGCGGACAGAAGTTAGGACAGTGGATTCAACACGGCGCAACCTATGCCCATTCACCTGTCGCAGTCAAATTCGTGATCTTTCCCACTGTATAATCCTTCCTCGCCTCGTTTGAAATGACAAATGCCTTTTTGTAGATGGCCCTCACAAGGACAGTACGTAAAGTGAATCCCATTTTTGTCGTCATTTCCAGATGCCAGATGAAACAAAGGGTTCCTCCGAGCTGGACTAGGAAAAGACATCCGCCAAGGGTGTATCCGTACCAAGTCCCTTTCAATCTGTTGTCCCCCTCCTGAATCCAGCGAATGAGGTATAAGGTCACGACAGCCGCAGATAACTGCAAGCTAAAGTAGAGAAACATGTAGATTCCTGAAAAAATATACTGGGAGAGGAGAGAGAAGTTAAGCATCGAGTCCCATGCGAATTCAAACAGACCTCTCGTCCAAATGCATCCATGATGGCTCGAAACAATCGCATCGCCGGGCTGGACCGCTCACCATTCGCCCTTGTCAATTCCTTCTTCCACGCAGTCTCCAATTGGGAACCAAGCGAGTCCGCAGTCCATCTGTCATCCAAGTCCCAGAGATCACCTTGTGTCAGAATGTGACTGTGGCCTGTCCGGAGCAGCGGGTTGAGCCATGAGTACGTCCATCGGCTGAGACGACTGCCCGCGTACTCGGGCGCAATGAGATTCCGCTTTCCGTCGGTTGGGCCTTCTGACATTTTGGTGGCGTTTTCGGACAGTAACCTGCCAAGATGCGGAAACGGAAAGGAATCGGAACGCGAGGAGTACAAGCTCAACAAATTTGCAAAAGCCATCCCATTCGTAGATAACCAAAGTTAAATAAAGTCGGCAGAAAAAATAAATTTCAATGAATTGAAGAAGACGCAGTCAGTTTAAGCATAACGGCTCTTTTTTTGCTCTTCGCCCTTTGAGCCAAGGAAGTCTCTTAATGGCAGTAGCTTGTGCGTTAGAAACCAATAGTAGTATTTATTGGTAACTTTTGATACCTTGGCATAACTCAATTACTTTCTGCTTCAGAAGCAAACCGATTCGACTCCTAGACTGCCTGTTTCTGTTTTGAACCCTCGCGACTAATGGTGGCGAGGTCTAATAATAACGACTAGAGGCACCTCGCGATTCCGTCGCCGGACCGGAGTGCGACCCGCTACCTCAGGATTTTGTTTCTCGCAAAGCGACAACGCCAGGGGGTAGAAGGCGGGGTCCGCCCGCGACGTAAAGAACAAAAATTACAAGGCATAAGGTAAGGGGTGGGGTGAAGAATGCTTACTCACCTCCGGCTTGTCAGTCTCTTTCGCCTCGCATCTCGTCGCCGGCGGTAGTGGGCGCTGGACAGGGGCTGTTGATCTTCCTCCTACTCTGGATAACTATCTTCGTAATACTCAAGCTCCTTCAGGAGTATAGCTGCCAACTGCCGGGATTACCCTGGTTGTTCAGCTGGATGAATGCGTCCACGGTGTTGCGGAATGCCTTCTACACGCTCGGTGCCAGGGATAGGGCACTAGAGGCAGTAAACTCCATCATGGTCCTCGAAGTTGGCATTTGTCTCGTGGTCAACGAGCCTCTGGAACAGCTCTTGAGGTGAACGCGTGGCACTTGAAGCAATAAAAAAATATGCACAAGGTCTCTTGGGAGAAGCTACCGAATGGCTTTGTCAGGACGCGTGAGTTTTCCTGAGAAGGTGGCATAGCGCGGATGGCGGGAGGTGGACGCGGTTGTCTTCTCCGACCTCCCCGCTCATCCGAAGAATATATCGTTTTCGATGCAGTATTTGATTCTAAGCTTTGTTGAAACCAATCAGCACACTTCGTGTCGGTTTTTACCGGTAAAGAGTTATAAAGCTTTAAGCGAGTTGTCAATGTTGTCTGTATTTTGCGCCTAGCGTACTCTTTTTATTCCAATTTTGTTGCCATTCGTTGCCATAGGAGGCAAAGGAGAAAAACAATATCCCGAGTATCCCGGAATCTCCCGCACTCGCGTGCTGGAACATGTTTCGAAATTCGCCGTTGCCGCTCAGTTTGGTAATCAAATCTTCTCCTTGTCGAAACCATCATTTCGCCATCAGCCTCAACCGCTGATTCACTGAATGTCTCAATATTGAGATCATAGTGTCGTCAGTGAACTCCTTCTGGTGTGTGCAGCACCATTGGTGTCACCGCAACTGCAGTGAGTATCTAAACTGATACGCTGCACTGCGTCATCACCTAGACTACTTATATCATCAGCTATACAGCTTCTGGACTCCCGTACGCTTGCTCAGCAGCGCCCTTTCGGCTCATACTTCTTTTCGACTTCAGAAGCCACATACTCCTTCGTCTACGGGTTTGTTTAATCGTGCAGATGATGTCACTTAATCGTTTCTCCTTCAGGTTCGTTTTATTTACCTGGTCCTCACTTCCACCTGCGTCAGGATCTGATCACCTGGTGTGTGTCGCAAGTTTTGTTCAAACTCCATGTATCGGCGCTGTGATCACCGAGGCTGATGGAAGTACAACTTAGTCACACAAATCCTCATTTTATTAATGTTTCTATTTTTAAATGAATATATGAACGTTTGGACTTATGTTCTGGCTTGTTGCGTATCGCATGTTTGATATGAACGGCAAACTTAACACTCAAAACCGAACACAGCTCAAGACCCTCTTTCTGCAGGTATATCAGAGCTGCGCCGAAATCCGCTCCACCATAAGACGGATTCGCAACAATTCGCATTTCACGGCAATGATTTGTCAATAACATCAAAAGCGATGACGTGGACTCGGATTTTAGGGTGCACACAACAGAAGCCAATAACGTTTAGGGATTTTTATGTTACAAAAGTATGTTTGAGAATACAAGTAGAAAGGAAGGTTTTTGAATTACAATGCCAAATCATCAGTCCACAATCATTTGTGTCACCAAAGTTGTGTCGTCCTCAGGACCAGTATAGCTTCCCCACCCAACTTCAGCCAGAGCCTGATAAAATGAAAAGCAACGAACGGGTCAAAAATACAAGAGAACCAAGATTCGGGACAATAGGACTCACCTCAGGGACACCAGCCACCTCCCGCGCCACCTGCATCTCCTCCACACTTGCCACACCCGCCGCCTTCATACCTTTCAGAAACCGCTCCACGTCGCCGCCAACCATCCCGCTACCAACCATCCCGCCACCCACAGCATCAGCCATGCGCTGCCGATACGCCAACATGACGTCCGCAAGCTCACGCGTGTGCGAATCTGTCTTGAACGGCACCACGCCGCCCGCGCGCGCCGCGGCCGCAGCGAGAAGTCCTCCTGCGTCGCGGCTGTCCGAGTCCATCTCTCGCACAAGCGCGTGCAGCGGTTCGAGATCGTTCGAATGGGAGGCGACGGCAGGAGTGGCGTGAGGTAAAGCGGCGTAGAGGCGGGTGAGGGCGGCAGTGTGATGGGAGAGGAGGAAGAGGCTGGATTCCAGTGTTTCTTTGATAATTTTTGCCTGGAGGCGATGGAGGTTGAAAAATGGTGTGGGGTAAGTTGTAAACATGAATGATATTTGAAAGTTACCTTGGCAATGTGTCGTCTCAAGTCTTCCAGCCGTGCGTCCATTTCTGGTTCACTTTCGTGCAGCAGGTTTGTGTCCACACCCTAACCTCCCCAAGGTCACTCACTCATTTGAATGTAAGGATAGGTCTTGGCCAAACCTCATACTGCGACATGGTGATGCAAACGTTGGAAGGCACTTTGAAAATGTTGTCTAGCACGTAGACCTCGAGCTTATCAAATGTTTTATCAACGGCGTGTTCCATGAGGGTGCATGCCTGCATAAGACCCTGCATAGGTTTTTTGAGTTTGCATCGTTTATGATGACGTCATCAGCAATCAAAAGTAAAATACCATTTCAGCGGCATCTTCTGCGGCCGTCGAATCGAAAGCGACTTCCGCGACGGACTCGAGGACGAATGCCTCGAAGGCATCGAGCACGGTTGCGACTGTGACCTGGACTGCGTTGTAAAAGTCGTCGACGAGGTCCGTTGGATCGAAGCGGAACACTTCGGCGACTATGGCGGCAGCGCGGGCGCGTTGCTTTTCAGTGAAAAGATGGCGTTGAAGAAAGGGTTGGTTTGGGTTGTCCTGTGCGGGTTTGCTTTCGTTTCGGCTGTCCTCCAGTTGAAGCACTTCCGCATCGTCTTTGGGAGCAGAGACACCGCCGTCCACAGACGCGTTCGCAGACGAGAGCAGCGACAGCGCGTGGCTGTGCGAGTCCGCGTTTGTTGGAACAGCCTCCATTCCAGGTTCAAGGACAGGGCAGACGTCCACCATCGTCGCACGCCGATGCTGCTGCCCCGCTGAGCGCAAGCTGCCCAGAAGAAGCGTCCGTCGCCGTGTTAGACCCTGGCTCGACATGGCCAGGGAAAACAATTTTCGTACAATTCCTTCCCTTCCCACCTGGCCTTTCCATCACACACATCGCACCAATAAAATCGCACACTACTGCCCCTTCCCATCCGCATTTTAGTGGCCTATCCAGTGATGCTCTCGTGTGCTGCAGCTGATGCTGCGGTGTCCCAGGTCCTATCCGTCCGCGTCCTCGCCCACCACGCGAGCACCACCCGCAGAAATAGGACGATCCTGCGCCCCTCCGTCCTACCTGTCCAGCAGAAGAAGGCCTGCCCCTCAAAATGGCCGAACCCAGCGCCACCCCACTCCCACCCCGTGCTTGAGCCTGACCTCATTGTTGTAGAGTTTGCGGTCATGAGGGTACGGCGGCATGGTCGTGGCGGTTTCGGATTCGCTGGAAGGCCAACCATCGGGCTACCAGAAGCTGGCGCAGGTGCAGGTCTCACAAATTTCCGCACTATGAGACTCTCAGTATATCTCGCCACGTTCGTTGGTATAGCAGGCAAAAGATGCGTTCCTGAGGGTGGTTGGGCTGTTGCGTCGACACCAGTTTTGAAGGGGGATCCATCCTCGTTGTACCAGCAGCAGGCCAGGAGTTACGGCCGCAGCAGACCGTACAGCCCCTGCCTTCCCTGCAAACCCCGGCCCCGGTAAGTTGGAGGACGACCCGCAACCACCCTTGTCTCGCCAAGATCCTAGGCCTTTCCCCGTTCCTCCTTGAGCTTCTTATTTTTATTATTCTTATTTATATTCTTTAATTATAAAAATATTTATAGTAATATTATATTATTCTTATTTATATTCTTTAGATAATTACCGTATCCGCTTCCATATCTCAACAAACCTGAAAAGTTTATTACCCGCATCTTTCTTTCATCATTCGCTCATTTCTTACTCGCTACGCTCCATTAATGCCGAGGGTTCCCCTGGCAGCAATCATGATATTAGACCGGCAATGGTAGGTATTTGTTCTTTTGATAGAATCGTCCAAATGTTGCTGAAGTACAGTCTGGACACCCCCCGAATTTCGCGCCCCATCCCCTTGTCGTGAAGGGGATCACTAACTCTATTTTCAATTATTGCCGTCCCCATTGTGGCACCCAGTATAATTTTCAAACTTTGAACATTGTGCGACATGCCTGTTCACAGTTGTGACGGAACAATGAAAAATTACAAGGGTCAGGGTTACAAGCGACAAGGTGTGGAAGTATTGGCAGTGTTTGTCTCATTGACGGAAAGCCAACTGGTGTTACGGAGAGGACTACCACCATCATGTAACACAAGAGTAGACATCCAATGACGTCCGAAAAATTGACTCAAATTGGACGACGCACCGCCTTACGCGCACGTATGGCGGCAAGCCACGAAGAAGTCCCTCACGGTCGCACACACGCCCGACATTCGCGATATGTTTCGCCCCTTTCAGCACCAGGCTTGTCGTCCGCCCAACAACCTGTACCAGCACCAGTCTATGCCTTGCCCACTGCTTCCTCGCTCCGCAACCACCGTAACCGCCTAAATCCACTGAAAACACTTTCTCTTATGCTGTTACATCCCATACCTGTCCATCAATGACGACCTCGGGACGCCATTGCGAAACCAACTCCGTGAACGCATCTTCCCTGCCTCGCCGTATCGTCAGAGCAAACGGATCAATCGTTATGGCAGTGCACTCCAGAGCCTGCCGACTGCGGAGGATGAGGTTGACGATTGGCTTCGTTTCGTTCTGCGCTTTCTTGTTTCCCATCATTTTTTCCACTTTCTTCTCACCTCGATTCACAGCTTTATTCCTTAATTCCCCTTGTTTGCAAGTTCGCGGATCGCTGCCGCGTTATTGGGGCCAGTCTCGGCAACCATCTTGGAGAAATGACTCTCCTCATCCTCAAGCAGGTCCTTGGGTCTGCCGAATTCAATCACCTTTCCAGCACCCATCACGAGAATCTTGTCGTAATCAGCTATCGTATTCAACCGCTGTATGGTTGAGAATCGTCTTGCGCGTGAGAACTATTGTTTCAATCTTACACAGAAGTCACACTCACATGTGCAATTGTCAGAACAGTAGAGTTGATAAAGTTGGTGCGAATGGCTCGTTGAATGAATTCATCCGTGGCCAAGTCTACAGACGCGGTGGCCTCGTCCAGCATAATGATTTTCGCATCCTTGAGTATGGCACGAGCCAGACAAATGAGCTGCCTTTGACCAGTTGACCAGTTTTCTCCGTTCTCCGTCACGATTGCATCCAGTCCGCCTGTAGATCCCGAAACAACTCCTTTCAAATCGGAGCGTTCAAGCGCGCTCCACAAGTCCGCGTCTGTTCTCTAAGTCATCCGAACAGCACAATTTCACTGACCGATGAATAAGCACGCACCTTGGTATTTTCCAAAAGGATCCAGGTTGCTGCGTATGGTTCCCGAAAACAACACGGGCTCTTGTGGAATGACACCAATCCTGTGCCGCAAATCGCGCAAACCAACAGTCTTGATGTCCACGCCATCAATGACTATGGACCCAGACTCATACTCAAACAACCTCAATATGCAGGTGAGAATCGTACTCTTGCCAGCGCCTGTCCGTCCAACAATGCCAATCATCGTTCCCGGCTCCACCGATACAGAAACGCCGTGCAACACGGGCGGTAAATCTGATCGATATTTCAACACTACATCCTTGATTTCCAGTTTCCCCATCTGAGGCCAAGCCGGATCCAGTCCCTTCGTAGCAACGACCTCTGTGCCTCCTTCGCGCTCCAAATCATCAATATAATGAATCACACGCTCCGCACTGTTCATGTTGATCTCTGCATCTGCGCTTTGCCGGACCACCGCCGTCAAGGCTGTTGTCGCCTGCGTAACGTACACCAACACCAATCCTGACATTTGAGGACTCAATCCGCCACCAAAAAGAATCACAAACATCGACGTGGCGAGCACAAGAAATGCATTCAAGCCTTCTACGCGCAGCTGGATCCAGCGCTGGATTAGGAGGGCCGGGTAGTACGCGCGGTTGTTGGTGTCCATCAGGCTGCTGTTTTTAGCAATGAAACGATGCGAGGCGGCATAGGCTCGGATTGTGGCGAGACCGGTCATGCTTTCCGAGACGTTGGCAAGTAGAGGGGAACGGGAGATGCTGTCGAGGCGTTTTAGCTCGCGCGCGGTGGCGCGGTAGTATACTTGTATCATGTAATATCCGATGAGCATGACCACGAGTGGCCCGAGAAATGCGGGGATGTTGATAGCGATTAGGATAAAGTTGGCAAGCGTGCTGAAGGTGGTTTGAACCAGTTGATAAAGTAACAGGGGCAGCATGTTGTCTACACCGTCAAAATCTCTGCTAAATCTTGAAGTGATGCGGCCCAAGGGAGTGGCGTCAAAAAAAGACAATGGGGAACGCAACACGCTGGTCAAAGCTTCTCTATGCATGTTGAGAGAACCAAGCGTCCCAAGATATGACATTGTAATGCCGTACACGACATTCATGACAGCCTGAAACAGGCACCATCCTGTGTCGACAACACACTTCGCTAAAAACAAACCATATTTTACAACGCACTTACCAATGTAAATTCCAATATATTGAGCCATAGTTAATGCGAAGGCATGGTCTGTCCAATATGTGAGCCACTGGTCCGTCATCACGCGCGAGCCTTGTGCCATGAAAATGACAAGAAACAATCCCAATAATGCCACGCCACCGCCACACAGTTTCATATAACGCGCATAAAACTTTAGTTGTACGGCACCCTCATTCCTTTCTTCAACCATCATGAGGCCTTTCTTGATTTTTGGCTGCGTGTTTTCTTTCAATGCCTCTGCGCTTTTTTTCGTGACCTTGGCGTCCTTTGAGAACTTCTCAGATTTTTTGATTTCTTGCTTTGAATCTTCATCTATGGATGCTGCTGTAGCGTTTTTCTCGTTCAATTCTGACTTGACAATATTTAGATCCTTTGGCTCCCCTTCCTCCTCTTCATGACCTCCAAACTCCTGCATAAGCTTTGCAAAACTCTCATTGGTACGTAAAAGTTCCTCAAAGCTAGTTTGAGCGACAATTTTACCGGCTTCCATCAAAACCACTATGTCAACTTTGGGCAAGAAGTGTAATTGATGCGTCACTAAAACGCGTGTTTTTCCGGCCAGTTTCCCGAGAAGGCAGTTTTCAAACAAGGCACGACCGACGTGGGCATCAACAGCACTTAATGGATCATCAAATAACACAATGTCTGGGTCGAAATATAGTGCACGAGCAATCTGTACTCGCTGCTTTTGACCTCCACTCAAATTGATGCCTCTTTCTCCAATTTCAGTCTCATCACCGTTAGGCAGGATGGCGAAGTCGCGTTCAAGGGAACATGCCCGAATCACCTCATTGTACTGCTTTTCATCGTATTGTTTCCCAAAGAGTATGTTTTCTCTAACCGTCGTATTCTGGATCCACGCTTGTTGTTGACAGTAGCCGACTGAGCCGCGAAACGTGACGGTCCCACTCACGCGTGACATTTCCCCGACAAGCGCGTTGAGCAAAGAGCTCTTGCCGCTGCCAACTTTCCCCACCACTGCCACGAGTTTGCCAGAGGGGATCCGGAGCTGAACGTGATTCAATTCAAATACATTGTGCGTATTTTCTTTCAGTTGAATGTCTACATTTGGTGGAGCGGCTGGAGCCTTTACTGCCGGAGTAGATGGCTTCGATGGTAACTTTGGAGCCCCGCCGCCATTTTCTGGAGCTGGTGCAGTAGTTGGTTGCTGCCACTGGAAGTGTCCATCCTTGATTTCAATCGACGGGTCGTCTGGATTGTCTGAACGCGGCAGTCGAGTTGATCCGTCCTCCATTTCGGAGGCCAGAAGGAACTCCCCGATTCGTCCCATTCCGAACCATGCATCTACTCCCATCGTGACAATCATTGGAAGGAACGTCATAGGGTTGCGAATAGTGTAAAAGAGTTGAAGAGCAGCAAAGACAACCGCAGGATCCAGCGGGTTCCCCACCAGCGTGTAGCAGACGAAACTCAAGAGCATGGCAATGGTGGGAACGACTTGGGTGACGCCGTTCACGACCGCTCTCGAGAACAGGAATCCGCGAATTTGTTTTAACTCCTCAAGCCGCGACTTCGTGATCATATCTAGGAAGCTGGACTCCCAGGCATACATTTTGACCACACGGATCCCAAGGAGCACTTCTTGTATGAGCTTGACGCGCTTATCCACTGTTATTTCATAAATCATCATTGACCTAGCTGCCAAAAATGTTAAAAATAACTCAACTGAACTTGTTTGCACTACGTCGGAATCCTGAAAGAACTTTGATGATTCGGAATTGGAATGGGATATAAACAGCAACAACGCCAAATCCAACCAACGCCGACGGACCTAGAATCCATATTAGGAGGCCAACGGACACAAGAATTTGAAATGGTGCGGCCCAGCAGTAGTGATTCCATTGACAACTTTGATCAATGCGGTTTGTGTCAGTCGCAGTCAGGTTTGTGATTTTCCCAACAGTGAATTCCTTTCGCGCCTCATTGGAAATTATAAAGGCTTTTTTGTAGATTGCTGAAATCAAGCAAGTTCTCAATCGATATCCAAGCTTGGTTGTCATCTCGAGATGCCAATTATAACAGAGTGTTCCGCCTAGCTGCACAATAAACAATGCAACACCTAATGTATACCCATACCACACACCATAGCTTCTAAAACTTCCAGCTTGGATCCATTTGATCAGATACAGTAGAATGATAGAGGACGAGACTTGAAGTAGACAATACAAAAACATGTAGACAGACGCAATCAGATACTGGATAAATAGGTAAGATTGTAACCGAAACTGAGCAAAAATTTGGTTTTTTAACGTACGTTGCGTCCAAACGCGTCAAATAGGGCGCGAAACAGGCGCATTGCTGAAGACGACTTTTCTCCGTCCTTCCGCTTTCTCTCCTTCGCCCAACATTCATCCAGTTTGCCACCAAGCGTTTCGGCTGTGAATTGGCCGTCAAGCGTCCACAAGTCGTTAATGGTGAGAATGTGGTCCTTTCCCGTTTTCAACAACGGATTCAGCCAAGAATAGGTCCATCGACTGATCGCCCAACCAAGATACTCCGGCATTATACCATTATCGCTCTTTCCTAAAAGCCTCTTACTTGAGGCAGAACTGGTCTTGGCGAGCATTTTGGAATGCGATGGATTACGAATCAAGGTCTGACAATTCTGTTTGGCAACAAACCCAAATCCTCGTAATTCTCCTGTCACATCACCTTTGTACATGATGCGTAAAAAAATCGGCTGCACGTATAAACTCATCCCCAAAAGTATAGAAGATCCAAAAATATATGTATTCCAGTCTTTATTTTATAGGAATCCATTGACCTTCTCTGACGATGGGAACAGAGAGGCCAGGTTAAGGCAACTACACGGCTACGATGCTAGCTATGCTCAAGAGCAGGATCGAAAATCACGATTTGGGGTTTGTCCTCATATGGTTTGGAGCTTCTCTCACCTGGTTCTAAAAGAAGCTGTCCGTCGTTGCGTCGTCTTCGACGGAAGCAGAATATTCCGCGCTCTCAGAAGCGGCAAGGAGATTCTGTGGATCCGACAGCTACTTGCAGATCTGGGATGCAAAGTCAGAGTATTCACAATAGATACACCAGGACAGCAGTCTGCGATTGCTGTCGTAATTAATCTGGTCAATCTTTGGTAGACATGGATACGAGCATAAAGTTTCTCGCTGATCACCTGACACGAAAAATTACAAGCTGGTATATTGTTCCATGGCAAACATGATTGTGAGCGGTACCTATCTGACGTTTGGTTTTTTTTCTAATAAAGCAGTGGTGTCACGTACACTCTCCACGGATCAAAAGTATTATGAAAAGGTTTTTCCACCAGGCCCAGTTTCAGCTCCATTAATGTACTTGGAAAACCTACCTCCAAATTGTGGAAGTTCAAGTATGTACCTCGGCGAGAGTTGAGAGCTACTACCAAAAACTTCGCATAATCCATCACCATGTCCCAGGGAACGCGCCTGACAGCAGCCACACACCTCACTTAGGTTTGAACCTTCAGAAATAGGTCTCAGTTTCACTCTGGCTCTGTTTCTGCTCCTTTCCTGATGTGAAACTTCTGCCACCCTGGACTCCCTCTCAAGATAAACAAAGAATTCAGAATCTTGTTTACACTATGAAGGATGTGGGGTTTGAGAACGCGGCCTCTCGAATGCCAACCGAGCTCTCTGCCACTGAGCTAAACCCCCTACAGGTGATGATGATACCATGATACCACGTGCACCAGGATGAATTCAATCGCGTTCTACTTTGCGGGCGCTAGCGAAATGGAGGCGGCTCACAAAGAGCGGCTTGAATCACATTACATTCGGTTGGTGGAGCCATTACTCTTGAAGAAAGTTGAATGAACAACCAGATATGCAAAATGCAGCATGTCTCAAGTCGCACGTGCTTCTGAAGTCTTTCTAACCTTTCAGCAAAACTCGAAGTCCGAAATTAAAATGCCTATCCTTTTCAATCTGCTGCATAACCTTCGTACAAACAATAACTTTTTCTTTCAAGTTCAACCAATAGTAACAACGCATTTGAACACTTGCCAGGCATCAAAGCTGCGGGCCCATCTACCTCTCCAAAAGTGTATTTGTAAACCTTTGTTGATCGCCATCCCCAGCTTTGAGTCGCCTTGAACAAGTCTGGCTTGGATTCCAGCACACAGCAGGAATTCGCGAAGTAGCATATAATCTGGAACCATGTACGAACTTGAATCCGTTTATCGACGTAGTGACTGATGTCAGAATTCTCGAATCCATCAACTGGTTCGGGCACCATTCGTTACATATAGACGCCCAGTGCGTTTCCATCCGTGCTTCCAACTTCCGAATGATATTTTCCACATGGATCCCGCTCAAGACGAAGAGACAGTTAGAACCTCACGCCTTTCATTGATCGCTCACCACAGAAGTTTTGTGTTACTTTGAGACCGAGTTTGCGTCCATGTTCTGCAACTTCTCACGATCGAATTCATAACCAAATGGGCAAGACAAGCTGTTCCACTCGTTGGGTACCATGATCAAGTCGACAAGACTCTTGCTGTCGTCCATTGTCTCATTGTCTTCCGTAGGCATGAAGCTCGCTTTATGCTCAGCACAAGTTGCCGCGAGGCAAGTGACTTCATCTGAAATGACTTCCTTGCGCACCTCGTAACTGACACCCAAATCAATTGTGTCGTACCCAGCAGATCCATTTACAGCCAGACAGCTTTGTGCAAGTCGTGACTGGGGACATTTGAATCATTGAATCGGATTTGCTGAAGTTCTTCAGATGGTATGTTCACGTACACAATTGCTTTGGATAACATTCAGTGGTTGATGCGGTTTCGTCGTAACCGTCCGCGACAGCTTCCTCGAACACTTGTGAAAGCGTTCCATTCGATTCTTCCACAAAAGTCGCTGACGAGGATGTAGATCCACACGTAAATTTATCCGTTGAAAATTTTGTTGAAGTGATTCGGGATCGTCGGTGACACTTGAGCCAATTGATTGTGGCCCTCGAAGTCTGGCTTTACCAAGTGGCGTGGGGAGACAGACTTTTTCCTCTCTCCAGCTATACGTCTTTCCATGACACTCTCAATAATAGCATATCTCTCCTACTCATTGCTCACATACAAATGCAGCTTGAATGTGTGGCCGAAGGCAGTGGCTTCAATGTCCGAGTGCTGCTGGTTCAGATACAGCCGCCTGAACGATGCCAGCATCTTGCCGACGAATGGCTCCAGGTTTAGATCCAGTCTGAAATCTGCACACTTGTTGCTCTGGTTAGCCTGTACGGATGGCAGCCGTTCTGTCTGAGACGTGACACAGCCACTTTCTCGCACATCTCTGGCACGGCTTTCCGGAACAATTCACTTGATAATTTTTGTGCTTCACATCTCCATCCCAATTCGAAACGCACACTGCCCTGCCATACGGTCCTCCAATGTCCGTGACGGCACCTTCAGCAAAGGGGTCAGTCAAGAATCGCGGAAGCGTAGCAACGCGTCCCTCCATCACCCGTTACCATGGCTTAGACATTCAAAACGCGACCAAATCCCCAGCCTTGCAAATCCTTAAGGCAACCGCGCGTACCATGACTCTCGCATGGGTGTTCCATCCGGAAAACATCCCCCCACACGGTACGCCCGTGCAGATTGTCCGGGGGGAGGCAAATGATCCGGATTTTGTTCGCGTGTATGAAGGGTCTGACGATTACGTAGTGGTGGATGGACTGAAGCCAGAAACGGTTTATCGCTTTAAAATGAGGATATGGGATCCCGAATCTAACGAGTTTAGCTCGAAGTACGTCGAGACGGCTGGACAGACAACAGGTTCGCGCGAAATAGCCTCACTTTGTGCAATTCAATCCGCCATATCCGCCTTACACATAATCTTCCTTGTGAACAGATGAATCAAAAATTCTGAAGATTCAGTTGCGTTTGTACCGCGCCGTAACAGAAAATGACGTCGGGGCCTTTCGTGAGCTCATGGATGAGTACAGACCGGAAATCAATGTTGAAATGCGTGATAAGAACGGGAAAACGCTCCTAATGGTTAGTACCCGCTTTGTTATTTTGTTCCAAGCTGAAAATTGTCTATAGCTTGCTGCCCTTAAGGGGACTGGCGCCATGGTGGAGGCCATACTCTCGTATGGCGCTAACCAAACAACAAGCACGCAATCCAAAAAAACGCCTCTCAGCCTCGCCGTCTCTTATAGCAACCTGCCCGTGGTGGAAGCCCTGTTGAAGGACAAGGACATTCAACTCGCCATCAACCTTCCAGACCAAGGAGGTAGCACACCCCTTATGTGGGCAGTCGAGCACGCCAATTTTAAGAATGGACTCGAGGTTGTAAACGCGTTGATTGATGCAGGAGCAGATGTCACTCGTGAAGATTCAAATGGGTTGACGGCGCTTGAGCGTATTTGTAACAGCGGTGGGAATGCGAAAGCGGCAAGAATGCTGTTGGAGAATGGTGCCCAGATAGTAAATAAGCACGATGGAAAGAAAAAGGTCACGACGCTCATGATGGCTGCGTTGAATGGATACAAGGATTTGTGTCTGGAGCTGATTGACAAGTGGAATGCCGATGTGTTTGCGAAAACAGAATATGGTCAGACTGCGAAGGTGAGCGCGACGTTCTTGGCTGTTTGGTTTGATTGTTGTTTTTGCAGATGATGGCTGAGGGAAGCGGACATGCCGACCTCGGCCTATTACTGGAAAAGAGAATGATGAAAGAAGACTATGAAACGTTTTTGTTTCTTGATCTTCTGGGCTCGAATTTATAAATATTTTGGACACCAACTGTAACGGCCCCCTGACTCACGACGAACTACATAGACGTACGATCTTAACGACATTCTATGTCTTATTATGGTAAAGTACATATACGGGGCCGAACATTTACAACAAGTAGCTTTTCAGCGAGTGAGATCGGATAACAGTAACACAAAACTCCATCCTTAACTGCTTTCTACACAGATACTTGCACACCATCTTTGTCTCCACTCTCCTCAAGCTCATTCGGTTTGAACTCGCAGGCCTCTGCGTCACATTTGTATAGCCGTGTATTTATTCGCGGAAGACTCCTCCTCAAAATTGCTCCGCATGGCCTGGCTACCGGATTCGATATGGGGCTCTCCGATTCGTCTTTCAAAGTAGGCCACCCTTTCTAGTCACTTTATATCGCCTCCCCTCATCCCCTCGACAGGTAACCTTCCTAGATAGGCAGTATGGGTGCATTCAGCGTGGCGGGGCCCTTCAAGGAAGATGTTATCATTGCTATTCGATTGGTTACTTGCAAGGGTTTACAAGAATGGCCAGTTTACCGTGCTCAAAGTATGTGGTCGTCTGCGGAGTTTTGGTACTATAATTGAAGTGCTGGGATAAAAGAGCTCTTTCCAGGCATATGCGGTTGGCGTTAGGACAGAAGATGATAGGGGACGTTGTTAAACGAATCGAGACTGTGGGTGGAAGACGAGACAACAGTGAGAATGAAGCTGTGGGGGCTTTTCACGGCTGACACACGTTTCCCGAAAACTTGTCATCAGGCTCAGGGCCTGCATTCCCGACTGATATTGAGGAGCTGCTTTACTTTGAATAAATCTTCACGAGATGGCGAAACATCTGTTCGGTAATGAAATAAGTGAAAAGAAACGATAACCCGGCATGCTAGGCCGTAAGCTACAAGCAAGGGTTTTACCTTCCATCGTCTGGGCATTGACAAGAGCGTTCAAACAAAAAGATTCTTCAGGCTTCGTGACAGACGGAGCAGACGATTGCGACAATGCCCGAACGTTAAGTCGTAATGGCCCTCCGCCTGCAACATTGCATTTGAACTGTAGTGCAGTGCGCGCGAGCGTCTGCACGGCGTTGGGCAGAACACGGTTCGAGTTGCGCGAGTTGCACTTGATGTAAAATTTGTTTTTATACAATTCTAGGAAGGTGAAAAGTGGACCTGTGAGCACAAATGCAAATATCTGTCGCAATCACTGCCACCAGTTAGTCCAGCAACACACATGCATCAGCGAACAGTGACTCGCCTCCAGAGACAGACTTGCGAACTTCATTCACTTCTGTTCCCAACCTGCCTATACCAATCACTGTCAAGATGTGTGGTATTTAATCAACAACTTACTTGAGCGCCAGGCCCGCAAACGTGTTCATCATCTGCATGCTGACAAGACCTCAAATATGTGCAAAAGTACACCACCCTCGGTTTACTTTTTTAATTTGTTTAGTAGTCATGAGCCTGGCTTTATTAATATTGTTGTAATCAACAAAAGGCGTTGAGCATGACTTCTTTAATCAAGTTTCTCCAATCAACGCTTCAAGGCTCACATTATCAAGCATTATCTGGCCATTGACTTCCCTCTTCCAAGCTTTTCCATCAAGCATTTTCTGAAACACAACTCTCCTTTTCTCTTCTGTGAGGTCGGCATCAATCCTGGCAACCGTAAACTCCAACTCCCGACAGGGGCTCGAAATAGAGCGGGTCAGCCGGACTAATGTACAGGCTTGAAATAGAGAAGGCCAGCCAGACTTATGTACGGGCTCGACATAGAGAAGGTCAGCCAGACTTATGTACGGGCTCTTTCATATCGCCGCATCAAGAGGGGATAAATTTTTTTCATTGAAGAGAAGAACAAGTATGTACTCTCAAACCCAAACGCAAACGCTGGGCAAAACCTGATCCAATTTCACTTCCGCTACTTTCAGCATTTCAGTTCCTGGGGGACCCACACGAAATATCACCACTGTATCACTTTCCAGATTCCCGACGCACATCCATTCACCATCCCCACTGATACCGACACCACGCACAACCTTTCCGCCCGTCTGTGTCCAGGTTGCAGCTCCCATTACCAGTCCCTCCTCCGCGTCCAGCTCAAATCGAGCAACACTGTCCACACCGCTTGCATGAAAACGATTACTCACAAACACGCTCCGCGCATCCGCGCTCAACACCACGGCTGCCGCCTGCATTGTCATCGCCTGCTTCGTACCGGCGGGCGGCGGCGGCGCGGCCGCGTGGCGCGATACGAGAGCGAGGGGGTGCAGTGCGAGGACGGCGAGCTCGCTCGTGAGTTCGAGACACGCGTAGGCAGTGCGGCCATTTGGGTGGAAGGCGAGGTGGCGTGGGCCTGTGCCACGCGGGAGGTGCAGGCTGGTTTCGATTGTAGGGGCGTGCGAGGTTGGGTCCAGATTGACGATGTGAATACTGTGTTTTGCGGGCTAGTGAGGGAGTGTACAAGTGAGGGGTAGACGAACCAGTCGCTTCCAAGATCGGGAATGTAGATTCGACCCGGGGATTCCTTGTCGTATGGATTTGTGACAGCCATATGGGGATGCGGTTTGGCATCCGGGTTGCGACTGATTCCATCGAAGCGGAGAACGTGGGCCTCACTCGCATCCTTCGCATCTGTTTTTTGAATTGCAGGCAACTGATAAGGCAACAGCGCCTCGTCAATACAACCAGGGAGGAGCCATCACCAAACGGGTAAAAGAGCACGTTCTCTCCAGTGTAGTTTGCCACCATGAGCACCTTCCCGTCAGAGCTCTCGTCCATGTAACAGGGGTCTGCACCCATGGAAGGGATCTCCGCGACGAGGTCGAGGCTGGCGAGATCAGGGCTGCTTCCATCCCACTTGAAGAGTTTGACGATGCCTTGATCGGTCTCGTTGTTGACGAGCAGCAGACTCCTGTGTCTGCAAGCGTGGATCCACGACGGGCGACTGCCGACCTGCAGCGACTGGATGCGGACCAAGGCGAGGGTCGCTGGATCGAAGCGGAGGACGGCCATCTCGGCCCCGTTGCCGCCAACCAGGATTCTCGTCGCGGGTTCTTCGCGCATCGCTGTCCGGACAGAAAAACAACAACGGAGCACCACGATGGCCTCCACCGCCGCATCCGTTTCCCTGGCGAGTCGCCGGCGCGCGCACGCGTCTCCGTCCCGGGGCGCACTAACAGAGCCTACCCAGCAGGCCTTTGCGGTGCTGCGCGCGAAGCCCGTCCACGCGTCGGCGAAGGGTCCGCGGCGCCGCCCGACCCCTCCAGAAAGCTTTCTAACCGCTTCAAACCTATCGCACACTCTCTCATAAACAGATTTCGTGTGCAGCGCAGGCGTGGACGCGGCGGCTGAATCGGACAAACGCGACGATGCGCTCGAAAGTGAGATCTGGTACTCTTATCAGCTGTCGATTCCCACTGTTCATCGCTATATTAAAACAAATAGTTGTGCGTCTGCGTGCCAGGGTTGCCTCGCTCGAAGCTGATGCCGCAGCCGCAAGTGCTACCACATCCGCCACTACCGTCGAAAAGAGAAAGAAAACAGCAACCTCAGCCTCGCTAAAGATTCAGCGCGCAGCCCATTCACAAGCCGAAAAGGGTTGTGCTGAGGGCTAGGTTCAGCTTCATGCAAACTCACGTCATAACTCAGCTGTCGCGCTTCTCAAGCCAGCACCAGAAACGGTAGAACGTGATATTGAGTTTATTGAGCTCGCAAAAAGCCTCTCGGATTTGTGTGCATTGGGACCATTGTCAGGTTGTGCCAAGTACACCTTGTCAACAACACGCTCCTCACCCTTTCATATGAAAGAACCACATTCTCGCGTCGTCTTGGCGACATGTTCGCGGCTCTTCCAACTTATTCTTGAGAAACTCAATCCTCCAGAAGCACAAAAGCAACAACGCTCACAAGAGGATTGGATCCAACTCTTGACAGTCAGCCACACAATCAGCAACAAGATATTTGGTGATCAAATACGTCTATTTTTGCATGACTGTTAATGTGCTCCTCAGCAATCGCATCAAGTCCATCACCCTTACATCCAGGCACCCACTCAGATCTCACAGTACTCCTCCTCCGTGGCATAACGTCCCTCCTCCACCTCCTCCCCACCATAACAGTCTCCCCACACTGCCCTAGTGCACTAACAGCTCGCGACCCCCGCGCCCTTCTTGTCCGCATCATCAGCACAGCTGGCCGCCTGCACCCCGCCGTGGCCCCGCTCGCAGTTTTCGGCCTCCTTAAGCACCTTCACGCATGTCTGACGGCGCAACAGCCCGGCGGTGGGATTGCGGCGCAGCGCGCGCACGAGAATATGGCACGCGTCCTGCTGGACGCGCTGCGCGAAGCATGTCGCGTGTGTGTGCGCGGGGCTGCAGCGCGCTTTGGGCCAGGGGAGAATGCAATCCCCGCGAGCGCGGATCTGTTTGGTGAGTCTTTCTTTGTTTAGCTGATGTCGTTGAATGCGGCTGTTGACAAACGCGCGGGCATGCGGGGAATTACCAAGATGTTATGCATGAGATGGCGCTTGCAACGATTCAAGTACTGGTTTCGCGGCCGCGCACGGTGTTTAGCGCGGAATTTGTGCATTTGGCGCTTCAAGTGTTGCTTGGCGTGGATAATGTGGTTGCGAGCGAGCGGGTTTGGCGCGAATCCTGTCGAGGCAGCGTTCTTGGGGCCGGCTCTGATATTTTTTCATTGGGCACTTTGGGACGTGTGTTTGAGTCATGAGAACGATTTATTCGTATCAATACAGCCATAAAAGGGGGTAACATGAATAAAAGAAGTGAGTTAAACAGAATAAGTTCCAGTCATGCACAGCGCCAAGTTATTATTTTCATCAAAAATCTGAACGTTCAGGGTGGCACTGGTTCCAATAGACCTTAACCAACTTGGGAGACTATTGTAGTAGCTAAGAGCTTGGTCTGGAACGTTGAACGGGAATGACAACGTGTTCTGACCGTTTTTAATGCTGCCCGAAAGTCCCAACGAACTGAGAGGTTTCTGTCCCGTGGACCAGGTTTGGCCAGCAAGAGGAACTTTGATCTGTAACGTGTAGTAGGCCCGGTTCGAGTTCAGAGGGATAGGGGCACCCGGGTTGATGCCTGACATTTGCGTGTATACTTTACCAAAGTTCTGTGAAATTGCGCTGGACCACGGTTGAGCCAGCATGGCCACGTTCTGAAAGCTACCACCGCAGTTGCTCCAGCTATCTCTGCTTTCCAAGTGGATACTCTCCGAATCATCTGGGACAGGAGCAGCGAACGTGCTGCTGAGGATAGAGGCAAGGAAGAGGCTTTGGAACTTCATCTTGTTTTCAATCGCTGGTTGTTAATATACTCGGGTGCCAGAAGGATTCGTTTTTATAAGGGCAGATCTCCCATTGTACTCTCGAACATTGTCCAGACAGGCCAATCGTTTCTTTACAGCATTGTTATCTCAATCCCCCAATCCTTTCTATGAAGCATTGTCTCCTCAAACCCATTGTCGAATGAAGCCATTTATCAAAAGTATTTTGTTGACTGCTCCCCTTTGAAAAATGATGCAATTAAAAGGAAATGTGTAAACAATATACTTAAAGTTATTGAGCTTTTTTTATATTAATACTCGCATATGAAATAATATTAAAGAACCAAATAATTTTTAAAACTTGGTACATGTTTGAATTTATATTAAGGAATAAATGGTTCTTAATTTAAAGTTTATTTATATATTGATAAAGTAAAGATCCTAAAGGAGTTCCTCTCAGACAGGGCAAATTCAGGTCATGCACAATACTCAATTGTTTGTGAGGGAGCCTACAATGTGCAAAACAGCCTGTTGTTTTTCCCAGTGCTTATTGGTCTTCATACTTTTTCTCATCAAATGTTTGGAAATTAATGGTTTAACCATGCAAGACTATTCGCTTAAAGTTTTCCATCTGACTTCGGCATCAAAAAAAATCCGACAATCTTTGGTGCTGGAGTAACTAGCGTGAGGACTCGAGGACAGTAAATTTGAATCTCAAGAACTTCATCGTGCAATAGGATCCTGTTACCTCGATCATGTCGAGGGCGAGAAAACGTAGGCGGTTTCTTGATGGTTTCCTTTGTGTCACTATGGACCAGTAGTGTGCAATGTCTATCGAGGAACGCTCGTCTCTTCGTCCATTCTTGATGAATCGCAGATGGTGGCGGTGCGCTTGAGTGTTCCGAAGGCATTCTTGCTTTTGCTTTTTGTCATTAGCCAACCACGACCAATGGACTACGAAGACCAGAATTACGGCAACGACGACGAGGAGGTTTACCTTGACGAGGACGTAGACAACCTCGATGACGCGGCCGCAGACGAGCTCGACAATCCCGAGGGCGAAATCGAGGTGCTCCCGAACGGCCTCGACGAGGAGGTGAGCCTTCCCTCCCTCCCACAGCGAGAGGCACGCCAATTTTGAGAGTCGGAAGGAAGCGTGAATTTTGGGAGGACAAGGGTAACCCGGAATAGGGAGGAGGTCGATGGAAAGACGGGGGACGCAGCCTCGCGAAGGCAGGAGCCACTCACAGTGAAACGCACACGAACCCGCAAACATACAGCACCTCGACGGCGCAGAGAAGCCTGGCGCAGGAGGGAACCCCCACGTTAAGGGTACAGAGATCCCGAAGGACAAGCGAATGACCACACCTTACATGACAAAGTACGAGAAGGCTCGCGTGCTCGGGACGCGTGCGCTGCAGATTTCCATGAATGCGCCTGTCATGGTAGACCTCAATGGCGAGAGCGACCCGCTCCTGATTGCGATGAAGGAGCTGCGCGAGAAGAAGCTACCACTCATGATCAGGCGTTACTTACCTGACGGGAGTTACGAAGACTGGGCAGTTGATGAGGTATTTTTCAGCTCGCGGCCCTGGACCTTTTGTGTTTCGTTGACTTCCACCATGAAATTCAGCTCACACCGCCTGAGTAAACTCTCGTACCACTTGCTTTCTACATAATCTCCTCGGTTCTAAACAGCGCAAAAAAGAGTGTTTCCAACCAAAACTGGTTTTGATCATCGCAGCGTCTAAATTAAGATTTAATTTGGATATACATCCGATTATATAGAAAAATTCCTGAAAGGAGAGAACTAGATGGCCGAACCGGCGGCGCTGGCGGCAGGCTGACACCAGAACCCAATGGAAATCATCAGGTAACCACACAGAAGTAACCATCCCTCATACCAGTGGGTTTTTCCATCCGCCATCACGGAGTTGACCACCAAAACGGACACAAAGAGGGACGCGAGCGAAAACACGCCCAAGTCCAAGTCCAGCCCTTTATCCATCCACCATCCCATCAGCACAACCAAAGGCCCCACAAAGAGCGAAATCTGATGCGCCGAACCCACCGCCACCTGAATCGACAGGTCCAACTTGTCCCGCATCGCGCTCGACACCGCCGTCAAGTGCTCCGCGGCATTCCCCACAATGGGCAGCAAGATGATGGCCACAAACGCCTCACTAAGCCGTATCTCCTTCGCGATACCCTCAATGGAACCCACCAGCAGGTCCGCGCAGAGTACAATGACGAGCGTGCTCGCAGCGAGCGCGGCCAGCGCGACCCAAAGCAGCGTCTCAGGTTCCTCATCCTGGTCTTCGTCCTCTTCGTTCCCCGCGAGTGTCTTGCTGCTGCCGGCCTCGGCGTCACTGTGCCCGCGCTGGTGCCGCGCAAACGCGTACTGGTTGTGGCGCGCCTTGATGGGGGTAACGAGTAGGCCGTCCGGGTTCGTGTAAAGATGGAAGAGGAGGTAGCCCGCGTAGGTAAGGAGGAGAAGGACGGAGATGCCGCGCGAGATGTTGAGGACAGTGGCGCTTTCGATGTCCTTATTGTAACCACCGACACTTTCCAAATACCATTTCATAGCCGAGGGCACCAAATATCCGACAAGAGTAAGCGCCAGCAGTCCAGTTGAGACGCTTGCCTTATCGGAGTCAAAGGTTTGATGCTGGTTGTGTTGGAAGGGAAACAGACCACCGCAGAGAAAGCAGAGCCCGAGCACGAGAAGCAGGTTGGAAAGGATAGAGCCAACCACTGAAGCCTTGACAACGTCAAACAGCCCATTGTTGAGCGCTGTCAGCGCCATGATGAGTTCCACGGCGTTGCCAAAGCTGGCGTTGAGGAGTCCCCCGACCGTATCACCCACACGCATCGAGAGTTGGTCCGTGGCATAGTCCAAAACCTTAGCGAGAGGGATGATGGCACAGAAGTTGAGCGCGAAAACGGCGGTGGCAGACCATCCTAGAACCCCTGAGAGCAAGCCAATCGGCACAAATATGAGGCCGACAAAGTTGAGGAAGTGGTTGGCCTCCCAGACGGCTATCAGCGAAGAGGTGACTGTCATCTCGGACTCCGTGACCTCAGTGGTGGAACTCTCGAAATGCGTTGACTCGTTAACTGACGATGTCGTGGCAGCGAGTAGCGGAGATCGTTCAGTTGGCATTTGATCGAGCTCGCCAACCTTTGGTTTGAGGAAGGGGGCACCGCTTTGTTTATGGAGAGGTTCTGGCCCGTTGAACATCCCGCTACTGTCGATTTTTCTGAGCGGCATGCACGCTCTCTATTCTCCGATGTGGAAGGAAATTTGCATAGAATTTTGGGCTCGTCTTTGACATCTACACCACCAATTGAAGGCCATGACGCGCTCGTCTACCCCCGCATTCGTGCGCTGTAGCTTGGGTACAGACACGGTAAACTCGCCGTGAGTGAGTCGATATCAGGTGAGTCCATTCGTCCTGCCTCCCTCTGCATCAGATTCTTATTCCCTGAGAACAGCTAAATTACGCTCGCAATACGAGTGCAAATATCCGCGAAAGTAGGAAAAAGGAATAATATAAGGCTCAGGACAATCTCCTATGTCGCCCTCGTTTGTCGACGGCGTCACGTTGCTGTTACGCTCCTGTGAGATTTCACTGCCATTGTTATCCACGTACCTTCGCACCACGACAGCACTGATTCTCCATTTGCATATGCATTTAAATTATTAGACGACCTGATCAGGATGTTTGGCAAATAGAATGATAAATGACAAAAACTATGCAGTCATTAATCATATGGAGTGTATATACCAAGCTATAATGATAGGAGAAGCTGAAATTCTATTAGATTTTGTAATCTACGGGGCGCTTGGGTGAGAATGGGAGTTGTTATCTTGCGGGAAGCGTAACAGCAACCTGACTCCGCGCGTACATATATATGGATAGATTAGCAGTAACGTCTCCATGGCATATGGAAGTTCATTGCTTCAATTGTTTAAGTACTCGCAAAGAGTGTATCCAATCAGTTCGTCGACCCTCGCGTCACGTTTCACGATAATGAGCATTAGTTTGTCCAGATGGAGCTGGAGAATATTGATTTTGATATAGATACGGTATGTTACGCCCTTGCCGTTGAGTACACGGAAGTCAGCCGCGAAGGGGTTCTCAGTGGTATTGGTCATTGAGGACCCACGCGAGAAGCTATTTTTTTGGTTGTTATTGCGCGGCCGTGGATCCTGGAACGAACGGATAGATAGATGGAGTTGTATTGGCTTCGTTCTTCTTTGCTCCCAACCTTTGTAGTTGCCCTCTCCTTTTCATCAGACAACGACGACGACGCAAGCGCGAGCCTGTCATGAGAGCCAATCGCACGCTCGGTACATCGACATTCTCCCGGACGGAAAAGACGCGAGGATCAGGCGTTATTATGTCACTGTTAACGCCCGCAGCGATCATCCTCCATTCCACGCGGCGTCTTGCGCAGCGTGTGCATGGTCTGGAAGCCGTCTCGATGACCTCTGTTGGGCCCATCGTGGGACATGTCGCCAGGAACGTTGGATCGCTGCAGATCCATCGCCTTTTTACTTGCTCTGTAATCTGGAAACAAAATGACCACACCGTCCAACAAGCTGCTCCTCATCTCCCACTTCAACGCAATCTCCCTCGCCTGTCTCTCGCTCGCTGGCTCCGTTATGCTGGTTCGTTTTCTTGCACACTCTCACCCTGTCTTCCTGTTGAATTCCTTCAAATGCCATGACTTCAGCTGCCCCTCGGCGCAGCCATCCACGCACGAAATATCCAAATCGTGGGTGGCAAGGAAATGATCGAAGACACGGCCGTCGTGAGCGGAAACTGCTTCATTGCTGCGGTGATGTACGCTGGCCTCTTCGTCTTCGCGCTCTGGCAGGTGTGCGCCCTCTTCCAGTACACCCCCTCCCCTTCCCCGGCCCCCCTCAATTGCACCCATCCGCGCCGATCCTGCGTGCGTGTTTTAAGGCAGGAGAGGGAGAGTGTGCAAGGGCCGGGCCCGAGGTTGGATCGGCAATCTCGCACACATCTCTTCAATATACCCCGCACACAAAAGCGAGGCAAACATGAGACGGATAGGCTTCATATCCTGTGTAGAAGATGGGGTCTCGAGAATATCTGCGACGCGTGCAGATAAATAATTGTATCCAGACTCGAGTATGTGCCCCTAACCAGTTTCTAACTGTAATTAGATTCAAGTTAATAAAGCCCATGAAGCCGTCGAAGCCAGCTTCTCTTGAAATGGAGGAGACGGTTTCACACCCTCACATAGCATCACATAACTCCAATTCACTTTCAAGCCATGGATACATCCATTTTGGCATCTTTATTTCCCCCCCTCTTTTTCCTCAATGAAATACACGTTTTTAATTGATTCCGACTCGAAGTTAACCTCTACACTGGAAGGTTGAGTTCCCACCCGACTTCCCATCCCGGCAATGCGCCCTACTCCTCCCCGTGAGTATCGCGTGATCACGTCAGCTCCAGATGTAGATACTTCAGTGAGGTCTAACCATTGCCCGCAAACAAACGGTTATGCCCGAAGTCTTCATTCCACTCGATGCTTGGGCCTACATACCCGTAACATGGTCCGTCACTTTCTTCCCGGTGAAAAAACGATTGGATATTACGCAGGACTGCTGCAGGTATCCTGTGTGAATATCTACCTCGTTGGAACAAGGGCGCTCACCTAAACACAATTCAAAATCCGAATACTTCCTCCCCACGATTGTCTGCGCCCCGGTCATGGGTTTCCTCTCCGACAAATACGGTCGCCCGCGCGCTGGCGAAGAGGAAGGAAGTAGCGAGGCCATGCACATGTCTGTCACGGAATCCGTGGCAACCTTGAGCACGAAGGATGACTGGTATGAACGGCACGGGCTTGGAGGATATTTAGCCTCCATCGTGAGGACTGTGGGGACATATTTATTTGGAGGCATCGTGTGGGAGGAGCGGCTGGGTAGTATTGTGTGTATCGCCTTCATAGAAATAGAAACTTGAAGTGCATTTTATCAAATAGTAAATGATGAATTAATTTTCTTGAATGTGTAGAACTCAGAAATGGTGCTGGGTGATGGTGTCTACATCAGTCCATGATGTCAAATGCTTACCGATGTGCAGCAGTTCAGGTGTGTAATTTCTGGGTGGGATTAGCTCAAGAACATTTTCGTTTGATTCAAATCATTTGCGGATGAAGTGATCCAAGAAAAGCCACCTTCAGCTTTATAAGGACCACGTAATTTGATAATAAAACTGTCAAAGAACGCTTGAAATGTCTGCGTGACTTTGTGAGAATCCTATAAAGACCTGAATGGATTTGAATGAAATCGAAATTCTGACAATTCCCAGCCTCTCAACTAAAGAGATGGGGGAAACAACATCGTTATTGCAGGAGTGGCTTACGAAATTTTTCAACGTATACAGGGTGAATTGTGTTCGTGACTTTGATGCCGCTCGTTCATGGCCACACGGCGTACCATATAAAACGGATGATTGGGTAGAATTGATCGATTTTGGAGCTTTTGTAAGAATGGATGTTGCAAGGGCATCGGAGATTTCGTCGCGAAGCCCTTAAGCGAAGTTTAGGCTGGCTCGAGCGACAATCATCCCCCGTACCCGCGTGAAAGGAATAAGGTTTGTGAATGAAAAAAGGTGGGCGACTAATATGCGCTTTCTTTCTTTTTCTGGGTGAGGGAATTGTCACGCCAAAGATGCCAGCCTCGTCGCCCAAGACGACGCCCAAGAAGAAGAAGGGAAAAAAGACGGCGGATTCTGCCCCGAGACAGGCGCAGTGGTTTGAAAGCGACGGGATGATAGACGAGGAGCAGCGGCCGATCGCTGCACTCTTTGCGTCACTTGGCGCGCGCGAGGCCGCGGACGAGGCTGCTCTCGGCGAGGCTCTAACGCGCGCCGGACTCCAGCCAACTTCGGCACCGAAGCTTAGCCACATCCTCGCTCTTGACTGCGAAATGGTTCAGGTCGCCGCCTTTGTTCCGGCGCCGTCCTCCGAAAAGACCTCCGATCCCGACGCCGACGCCAAGAGCAAACAAAAACACGCACTGCCTCGTCCACCTCGTCGCATCTTTAAGTCTGCCCTTGCACGTGTCTCTATCATAGATGCAAACGGAAACATTATCCTCGACTCCTTCGTCACCCCAGACGAGACGATCACTGACTACAAGACTGAGTTTTCCGGCATCACCAAGGAGAAGCTGGAAGGAGGTTAGATTTCCGCCTTGGCTGGATTCAACTGCAGTCCCTCACACATTCCATAGCCCCCTCGTTTTCGGAAATTCACGAAAAGATCAAGACCATCATCAACAAAGACCATTTTCTCGTTGGGCAGTCTATTGAAAATGATTTGGCCGTTATGAAACTAGACGTTCCTCTTGCTCGCATTCGTGACACAGCTCTGTTTTTCAAGCGCTTTCATCCAGCGAAGAAGACTCCTGGATTGAAGGATCTGTCGCGATGGTGTCTTGATTTGAAGATTCAAGGCGGAGAGCACGATTCTGTAAGTTTTGCCGTCTCTTTGCAAACGAGTTAAGAAAATTGCAGGTCATCGACGCGCGTTCCACCTTACTGTTATACAGACAACAGCGGGTCTTATGGGAGTCAACATTACCAGCTCATTCGCCTCCGATTCCGTACGGTGAACCCCAACCCCCTGCCATTCCATGCGCACCAGAACTTCCTGCTGGCTTTCGCGACGCAATGGCCGAGTTCGAAAAACAAGTAGCAGAATCGCAGCCTCGTGCAGCTCCAGCAGCAGCCACGCCGTTTGTCCCAGCCGCGTCATCTGAGATCGTTCACGCGCCACCCATTCATTGGACTCAACTCGCTTCTCAGTTTACGCTACGCATCCCACTTCCACCCACACCCCCTGCTTTCCTGTTTCCGCCGCTGCAGCCTGCAGAAAGCACATCAGCAGGATACACACTTCTCCCAGCAGACGCCACCGGCACAGCCCCAACGCAACCGGATCCCACGATCCCCATCCCCATCGTCCTGGGCGACGCAACGCAGACCCTCACCCCAACGCAAATCATTCACTTTTTTTACGAGAAGCGGTGGCACAAGGTCCTCCTCAAGGCGCACACGGATGGCCTGCTGCGCTTCTCGTGTCCACCTTACTGGCTCGTGCACGCGCACACGGCCTGGACACCTGCCGCGAACCAGATTGTGCACACGCAGGTGCTTGCTGCGTTGGAGCGCGCAGAAGAGGAGGAGAAGGCGGCCAAGGCGGCGGCACGGACTGCGAAGGGGAAGCTGGACACAAGCTTGCCAGGGAAGAGAAAGAGGGACCGCTTGGCTGCAGAGGCTGCTGTGGTCACAGCTGCTGGATCCAGTAAAGTTGAGGAGGCGAAGGAATTCTTGCAGGCCGTGAAGGAGGCTGATGACAAGGTCACGTCTGAATCTGGGACAGTTGCTGCTGTCAATGGGGATGCTCCTGAAGGCCAGCCACCTGCCAAACGAACCAAGACAACAGTGGAAGAATCTTCTGATGAACCAGCTGTCAAAAAGTCAAAAAAGAGAGCCAAGGCGTCCTTTGAGGCTGAAGAAGACAGCAAGTCTGAGTACAAGCTGGGTATGCCTAAAGCTGAGGATGGAGGCAAAATCAAGAAAGGAAAAAGGTCAGCAAAATTGGATGTAAGGCAACCAATGGCAGAAAGCTCAGGGGCGGCACATGACCCAGTGGATGGCCCAATAAACAGCTCCACAATGTCAGAGAAGACTCAAGAAGAAGCACAAGAGCCTGAACTTGAACTTAGGAAATCCTTGAGGTCAAAAAAGGACACTCCATTGGACATTGAGCCAGAGAAACCCATCTCTAAGAAAGCCAGAAAATCCAATACTGATAAAAATGAGGAAGATACCAAACTCAAGAAATCAAAGTCAAGTAAGATTGCTGAGAATGCTGATGAAGATTCTACAAAGAAATCTAAGAAGTCTGTGAGCACCATTGTGGAAGTTGTTATCCCTTTCAAGACAAAGAAGGTTGCCAAGGTTAGGGCACTATCTGATGATGAGGATATGTCCTCCAAGCCTAGCAAGTCAAAGAAGGGATCAACAGAAATTAAGGAGGAATCAATGCCCAAAAAGAAGTCAAGGGAGTCTGGAACTGAGAAGGATACAGTGCTTCCACGGAAATCTAAACGCAACAAGCCAGAAACAGACATTGAGGATTCTGTCGTCAAGAAGCCTAAGACTGACTCTGATCAAGATGTTGTGTCCAAAAAGTCAAAGACAACCAAATCAAACCAAATTGATTCTTCAGAAGCTAATTTGAAACAAGACAAGAAGTCAAATAAGTTGCGCAAAGGAGCAGACAACAAAGTGGACAAAAATTCAAAAAGGAAGAAATAAAGTTAAATTCTATTGAAAGAGTTCATGCTGAAGTGCATGGCTGATTTTGGCTCAACTTATATTATCTTGCTTCACCCAAGGTATTATGGTGTCTGCCTGTGATTGTAGTTTTTTCATTTTGAAGAGCCAGTTTCTTCCAGATTTGACAAAGCATAAAAAGGAGGTTCAATAGCGAAAAATGTGTTCAGCAAGTAGTTTCAACAATTATTGTTCATCAAAATAGTTTAATTGAATGTAGAGTTCAATTGGAAAAGTGCCACTTGAAGGGATTCCATATACCAATGTCCACGATAAATGTCAATCACGTAAAGATAATAGGGTCTGTTGCTAACCATGAGGCTTTGAGGAAATTTTGATTTAGATGAACATATTGTTTATTCCCCTTTGTCCTTTTGGTTTTTGAAGGAAACTAATTTAAGATGTGAACGTTCCAGTTGTTGTCACGTCATTACGACAACTTTGCATGTTGTTCAATATTGAAAGGGACAGTGCAGCTGTAGTTGGAGAAAGTTTCTAGACCTGACGTTGGTGTTGTGTGATATTACTTCTTCCATTTTGCTAAGGGCATACGTTAAGTATCGTACCAAAGCTTCCTTCCACACTGTTGCAGAATATTTGTATCTCCTTTGTGAAAGTCATTAGTGTATTTGGCCCAACAAACTGCTGTTGTCAATAAAAGCCTTGAGTATGGGTGATCAATTCATTTCTGTAGCTTCTCCTTCAATCACATACGCAAGGTTTCTGCCTCCCAGGATTCTGGTTATGGCAAAAAAGAAGTATGATGATGAGGCTGAGCAAAATCGGGCTTTAAAAGGAGCCTCCAGCATGAGTAGGCTTGTGGCCTCCCTGGGCAACGTTCGTGCTCTGCGAGACAAAATGGGGTCATGCTTAATGTTACGCCTCTTCCTTGGTGTGGGGGAGCTGTTGGGCTGTTGCCAAGAAACGACTATGCGGGCGGGGTCAGAGTGGACCAAGCAGGAGTCAAGACGCGTGTGTCTCCTTCATTTCGTCTCTTTTTGCTGGGTGGCACGGACCCTCCCTATCTCTTCTTGAAAAGCACTCGAAACAAGAGCCTCTTCATCATAACCGCATCCAACGACCTGTCCAAGCTAAACCCAAATCCAACTGTAAACAAGAACAATGCGAGCCTCCATCGTCGTTGCCATCGCAAGTCTTGCTGCGCATAGCCTGGCCCTGAGTTCCACCGAGCGTAGAGCCGGACGAATGCGTCCATTTGGGCCTGCCCTGAGCTCGGATTCTGCAGCCTCGTCTGCCCTTGACCACTTCAACGCGCTAGCTGCCTTGCACTCCCTCCACTCAAGCTCAGATATCGACGCACCAGCGGTGGCCACTGCCTTTGCCACCCAGGTTCGCTTTATTGTCCTTCTTCCTCTTCTTTTTCCTCTTCTTTTTTGCTGTTATGTCTCAACTCGACCTCGTTACCAGAACGGCGTCACAGTCAAAGTCACCGACGCGTATGTCTCGCCACACACAAACACAACCCACGTGTATCTTGTTCAGACTTTCGATGACACTGATATTGCAAACGCTGTCGCAGTGGCCGCCGTCGACGTAAATGGCCGGCTTCGAGCTTTCTCCCATGCATTTACAGCACCAGATGTGAAAACCCCCGTTCAGGTCAAAGACACCGAGCTCATTCGCCGTGGCCACACATCCACCCACTTCACATCTCCGCTCGAGGCCATCGACTCCCTTTTTGCTGATCTTGGCCTTAACCCAGCCTCCCCTTACGCCACCCTATCTACCCACCCTTGCAATCTCGCGAAAAAGCGAGACGGCACCGCCTACGAACCCACTATCCCAGGCCAACGCCACTTTCGTTACCCACCCGACTTTGAGATCCTCCTGCCTAGCTCCTCGCCTGCATCGTCTTCCTTCGCGGCCCCCGCTCGTAGTGAGGACCACTTGTCCGTTCCCGCCACATTTAAGTACATGCGTACGGAGGACGGAGGCGTGATTCCCGTGTGGGACCTGGAAGTGGATTTTGGGAATCATTACTACAATGCTTTTGTGGATGCGCGCAAGAAGCAGACAGGCGGTGGCAAAAAAACGATCAGTCTTGTGGACTGGGTGTCTCAGAGTGACGCTGATGAAGGGGACGATGAAGGCGAGGTTGTCTATGAGCGTGTGGTGGAGAAGGTCGTGTACAGAGGTAAAGATGCGAAGAAGAAAGTGAAGCATTTCCGCCTCAGCGGCCCCAAGGCCATCAGTCGTGGTCGCAAGCAAATTCCCATGATGGTTTCTGAGAATGCGGATGTGGCCAGTCTGGATGAACCCACCGACTTCAAGGGTCTCTACAATGTGTTTCCTCTCGGCATCAACGATCCGTTCGATGGTGAGCATCTATTTTATCTTATTCACCCCTTGTGCCATTTTTCTCATCACCGAGCAGGCAACCGAAGCCTCGTTGAGGGACCCCTGAGCTACACCGCCAGCCCACACGGCTGGCATTGGTGCAGTGGTGGCGCACAGCGCTGCCCGCAGGGCAACCACACAACGACTCTCGGTAACAACGTCTATGCGCAAGAGAACCTCGACGGGGGCTACAACGGCTGGGAGAACGCGACCCGCCCCGACGGCACGCGTAATTTGCTCTTTGACTTCCCGGCCGACTTGGCCGAGGACCCAGAGACCTATGTAGATGCGGCCGTTGTAAATCTCTTTTACTGGTGCAACGCCATTCATGACCTGTTTTACGTCTATGGATTCACGGAGGCCGCAGGTAACTTCCAGGACTCCAATCTGGCGCGCGGTGGCGAAGGTGGGGATGCCGTGATTGCGAATGCGCAGGATGGAAGCGGACACAACAACGCTAATTTTGCGACACCGCCCGATGGTAATTCCCCGTTTTGTTTCCCTTATAGACCCGAGTTTGACATCACTTGCGTACAGGATCCCATGGACGTATGCGTATGTATGTGTGGGACGTTGTGACGCCCTGGAGAGATGGCGACTTTGAAGGTGGCATCATTATGCACGAATACGCGCACGGTATTAGCACACGCCTGACAGGAGGTCCCTCCAATTCTGGCTGTCTTGGTTTCGGTGAGGCTGGTGGTGAGTTTTGCCCTCATGTTGAAAAAGGGGTTTCTACAAGCTCTGATTATCTTTATTGTGCTCAGGAATGGGTGAAGGATGGGGAGACTGGTTCGCGACTATCACACGCATGACCAAGAGCGATTCTCGTGCTAGAGAGTACGGAATGGGAGAATACGCGAACGGCGGTCGCGGAATCCGAAAGTACAAGTACTCGACCAAAAACGAGACCAATCCTTCCATCTACTCTTACGTCCAGAAACCTGCCTACTGGGGCGTGCACGCCAAGGGGGAAGTCTGGGCTGAGATCCTGTATGAGGTCTACTGGAATATCGTCGATGCGCACGGCTTCAATGAAGACTGGTTCGACAGTCCGGCCCATCACCCACGCACCAACAACAACTTCTTCGACTTCCGCACGGGTCTCGCTCACGCGCGCAGCGCCCATGTCGTGTTCCCCACCCAGGAGACGGCGATGGAGGCGCGGGCTGCAGAGCCGTACCCGCTCGGCGGCAACGTACTCGTCCTGCAGCTGGTCGTGGACGGTCTCAAGTTACAGCCGTGTAACCCGTCCTTTGTGGACGCGCGCGACGCGATCCTGACTGCCGAGGATATTCTGACGGGAGGGGACAACAAATGTCTCCTGTGGCGGGCATTTGCGAAGCGTGGGTTGGGAATGGGTGCCAAGAGTGGTGGGTTTGATTCGTTCAAGGTTCCGAGAGAGTGTACGGTTTGATGATTGGCTGCAATGATGAGATTGTTTATTGAAGAACGCTTGATTTGGTTGTTTTTCTTCCTTTGCACGTGTTTTCTTTGCCTCAGCTGCTTCTGTTCTGCTTTTGGGGACTGCATGAATATAAAGTCATTAAATGAACATTGTGACCTGGCAGCTTTTCTTTTCGCATTGACCGTTTCTTCATGACAAAGCGAAGTAAATATTCCTACAAACCCATTCAATAACCCATCTCTTGCGTGTCTTGGTCGGCAGGGCCTTCCCGCATAAAAACATTCAGTAATCCATCTCTTGCCCGTCTTGGTCATCAGGGTCTTCTCGCTGGGCACCGCTATCCTCTACCAACTCACTATTCTGTTCGTCCCCCGATTCTTCTACAGCCACCGACTTTTGCAGCGCTAACCGAGCAACAGCAGTCAAAATGGGCTTCCCTTTACCAATCGTGGGAGGCCGAGCCGGTCTCGCCGCCTGTGCAAGAGGCAGTGGCCGCGCCTCTATGATCGCGTCCGCAACATCATCCGCAATGTCCGAACGCGGTGTATCTACCACCGTTCCTGGCGTTTCGGGCCGCGCTGCCTCCAACACGACTTGCATCCCAGACCCCGACGCCCCCGTTGCGCCCACCCTCTTGGGCTTCAAGGTTGGCTTGAAGCGCGCAAAAGCACCTCCCCCGCCCCCACCTCCCACCACAGTCCCCCGCCCTGCTTGCGCCGTCGCATCCCCGGGTCCTGGCGGCACGCGTATGGGACTACTCGCGCGGACAGGAGGCACGGGCCGCCCGGGACTCGCGCGCCGCGCTGGGCTTTTGGTAGGACTCCGCGAGCGTTTGCGCTTGGGTGATGTGGGCTCGGTTCCGGAGGCGAGCACGGCGGCGCCGGCGCCCATACTCGTGTCCACGGTAATGTTGGGCCGTAGGCCGCTGTTGCTGGGTTTGGGCTTAAAGGCTGCCGCTTTTTTGGTGACGAGCACGTTGCGGCGCAGGAGGTTGCTGAAGAAGTCGGAGCTGGGGAGGATGCTGGGAGTGGAAGGGGAGGAGGCGCTTTCGGGTGCGGGCGACGCGTTTGTGGGAACAGGACCACCAGAACCCGTTGCAATGGACAGAGCAATGGCAGCGGCAGATCCAGCTGTAGAGTCAGCTTCTGCCCCTTGTTTGTCCTCTTCCTTCTTGGCAGCCCCCACCTCTTCCCCATCGGCCTCCCCGTCAGCTACCTCCGCTGTAGCTCGACGTGCAGATGCACCCTCGGGCAACTCGTTCTGAGTGCGTTCCGATCGACCCTCGCCTTGAATTCTTGCAAACGCTTCCTTCATTTTTTCTACAACGTCTTCAGCTGGATATATGCAGGCGTAAGTGTCTATTTCTAGTCCTGTTCATGAAAGTAAGAAACTCACGTGGTACAATCCGGTTCCGGAGGGCATTATTGACGCGATTCGGATGCTCGCGCTCTTCTGTATTGAACTTTGCCTTCAAATGACGACGCGTCAAATGCGGAAACAGAAGCAAGATCATCTGAAAGTCTGTCCCAAAATACGACAGCGCCTAGAGTTTACGTGAGCAGGTCTAAACGGGACGAAACACTTATGTCGATCTCACTCTGAAAAACTCATCCGTCTCCGCCGCATTCCACCGATTGCCGCGAATCTTGCCTGTCCGAAACGACGCGGAAGTGATGTGCACACTTCCCGCAGACTCATCCACAACCTCCATATCTTCGCGATCCTCATCCTCCTGTTGCGCTGCCGGAACCGCCGTCACAACCAACGAAGATTCATCGACCACAATCTGCCCATCCACAATCTGAATTCGCGGCCCTACACCTGCACCTCCGCCGCCGCCAGCACCGGACCGGGTACCTCCCCCGCTACCGCGCACGGACGCGCTACCCGCTCCAATGGACCGCACAGATGCCGCACGCCCGCCGACTTCAGATTGCGGGGGCGACGCGCGGCGCCCGCCCTGCGTCCCACTCGGCCCTCCCCCGCCCAGCCCCGTCCAGGTTCGCGCGCCAATTGCGCCGCGCATGCTGCCCAGATCCACGGACCCCGCTCGCGAGCTGCGTCGGCCCTCTGCTGCATCCAATGAAAAAGAATAGGGGAGCGTGAGTCTCCCCAACCATGGGCACAAACTCCTTGCACTTACCAACACTGTCCGCGTCACTTCCCCTGCGACTCCGCCCACCTAACCGCTTCAACTCCGCCTCCATAGCAGCGCGCCGACTCGGCTTCAAAAAGTCGCTCTTGAGACTCATGAGCTGGTCCAGACTCAGTCGCCTTAGATCTTCCTCGCTGCTAATGGTAATATCCTTCAAAGGACGGGCCCCGCCTGTGACCGCGGCCTGAGAGCCCGTGTCGCTGGGGGTGGGGCTGTGCGAAGGGGCACGCGGGGTTGATTTGTTTGGTGTATTGGAGGAGGGAGCGGGCGCTGAAATGATTCTGGGTATGCCCGTGTTGGAGGGGGAGGGACGATTTTGCGCGGATCCAGGGCGCGCGATCGAGATGCCGGGCCGGTTTGCGGAGTCGGACGCAGTCGCGGCTGTGCCTGAAGCTGCGAGACGTGAGGATGCGCTGATGATCTGTTGTTATTTTTGCGGGATGGTTGAGGGTGTGTGACAAAGGGGGCGCGGAAGGGTGGCGACGGACCCTTGGTGGAGCGGTGGGTCTGACGATGGGAGCGGGCACAGCAAATTGAGGTTCACCGAGTGAGAAGTTTTCGTCTGTTTCCATATCGGAGAGTTGTTGTGAGCCTGAGGCGAGTGCTGAGGAAGCGTTGAGGGCGGGACTGCGCAGGGAGGGCCGTGAAGGCAGTCTGGGCGATCGATGGGCCGGGACATGCGTGATTTGTGATATCTGCGATGGAGCAGCGGATGGGACCGCTGTGGATGACGGCGAGGTGGTCGTTTCTGCTTCGTTCTCGAAGTGGACGCGCTTTGCGACGCTTTCGACCATTGCGACTGCAACATGGCTGTTTTCTTCAGACGGAGACGGACGCTTTTGCTGCTGCTGCAGCGGCTGAAGTTGTAGTTGTAGTTGTTGTTGTTGTTGTTGTTGTTGGGTTGAGTTTGCGGTGGATGTGGCGCTGGAGGGCTCGCTGTTCTGCACGTCTGGCTGCGTCGACTGAGACAACTGGGACGCGGAGGAAGGGCCCTTTGGCTTGAACTTGAAGCCGCCCTTTTTCACCTGCGATGAGACAAACATGGATCGATGGGTGGACACAATAAGGAAAAGAGAGATGCGCATCGCCTCTCTCGTCGCCCGCACCAGCACCACCACCACTACCTTCCGCAACAACTACTACAACATCCACAGCGCAACGAGACGCACCATCCTCTGCGTTAGTGCGCGTGTGGCTTCTCTCCACTCTCCGCTCTCATTCAGACCCGCGTCAAGCTCCCTTCGTCTCGCCCGCTCCCTCCGCTCTTTCCACTTGCCATCTTCATCTTCATCTTCAACGAGACCACCTACGTTCCCTCAGTATCGAAACAGATTCGCTGCCTTCGCATTTGGATGCGCGTCGTCTGTCGCATTCGTTTTCCATCTTGCCACGTCAAGCGATCACCGCATCCAACTCGAGTTTAAACAAGCTGATTCTGACCCTGAGACAGACAAGCAAGAGCATCAACAAGAATTCATCGCAGATAATCCGCTGTGGAAACCCGTCGGTGTTGCCGGCCACGCGCGGCTGCTCTGGCGCGCCCTCTCCCTCACAGCTCTGTTTGCCCCACTCCTCCTGGCCCTGCCTCTCTGGCTGCTGCTTGGTCCCGGACGGAAGCTGTTGTACGATCCGATCCCAGAAGGTCTCAATCTCGATAACGACTGGTTCCTGCTCCTCGCAACGCAAACCCTGGAATTTGCTGGGCCAATCCCGATCAAACTCGCCCAATGGGCCAGCATGCGCCAGGATGTTTTTCACCCCGCAGTCTGTCGTGTATTGGCCCGTCTGCAGAGTTCAGTCAGCCCGCATCCCTGCTCCCACACCATAGTCGCAATTGAAGACGCATTGAATGTGCCCATCACAGTCACTGACAGAACCGTCATTGGCGGCGAATTCCTGCGCCCAGACAATCCTTCACACCGGCGCATCCTCCTCCGCGACGCCTTCTCGTCCTTCGAACCAACTCCCATCGGCGTCGGCGCAGTCGCCCAAGTTCACCGCGCAACCCTCCGTCCCGAGCTCGGCGGCACCATCGTCGCCGTCAAAATACTACATCCCAATGCGACCTCTCTTGTAGAAATGGACCTCCGCCTCCTCCAAACCTGCGGCGGTCTCCTCTGCGCGCTCTTTCCCACAACAGCGCATACACTCGCCGTTGCCGACGAACTTGCCACCTTCGCGTGCATGATGCGCGCGCAGCTAGACCTCCGCGTCGAGTACGCGAATCTGGCGCAGTTTAGGCGCAACTGGGCGCCCAGGAAAGGTCAGCGCGCGTTGCCTGTAACGTTTCCGCAAGGGCTCATGGCTTCACGTGAAGTGCTCGTGGAGGAGTTTGTGTTGGGTTTGCCGTTTCGGGATATCGTTGAATTGGGCCATACCGCGTTTGATGACGAGTTGGTTCAGATTGGGTTACCCGCCTTTATCCGCATGGTCCTCAACCACAACTTTGTCCATGGTAATCCTTTATTTTGGTTTATTACCCCTATAATATGGCCTTTGCTCACTTTTTCCTCACCAAACACAGCCGACCTTCACGCAGGCAACATCCTCTTCCACCTCGAAAACCGGACCGACCCCACCATCATCCCCACTCCAACTCCCCTCCCCGCTACCCTCTACCACCGCCTCCACAACGCCACCCCCTCGCAGCGCCGCGCTCTCCTTCAGGACCTCAAAAACGCGGGCTACACGCCCCGCCTCACCTTTCTCGACGTGGGCCTCACCGCACGCTTGCGCGCACGTAACGCGCTGAACCTGCATCTCGTGCTCGAAGCCGCGCTGGACGGACGCGGCGGGGACCTCGCGGACGTGCTCATGGCACGCTGTCGGGACCCCGCGCGCGTGCGCGATCCGGCAGCGGCGCGGGAGGAGATGCGCGCGCTTGTGGCCGATTTGGGGTTGCAGGAGGGGGGTGGAGGGGCGGCGGGCACCTTGCCCTTGAGTTTATTGAAGAGTCGCGAGGTTGTGCGGCGGGCGGCGGACTTTTTCAGGAAGTATCGGATTGGGATGGATGGGGAGTGGGTGGGACTCTTTGTAGCGGGTGTGTTGGTGGAGGGAATTGCGCGGGAGCTGGGTGGGGACATTGATGTGTTAGAAGTGCTAATGGATGAGATGCCTTGAATATCTCTTCCTTCATCAATTCCTGTAAAATGTGCGTGACGACCTTTTTTTGATCGTGATCGGCAAATAAGCGTAGGTGTCACCGAAGCAGGTAGCAAAGGGGAAGACGAAGGTGCGCGCAGATGTTAGAGTTTTGAGGCATGATTCGGGTTGGATCAACCTTGGGAACCACGTTCCTCAACAGCATACTCCCAGCCAATTCGCTACACTGGCATCAAAAACCACTTGACACGTTCCAGTCTTATTTTGCAGTATGAGGGCTTCATTGTAACGGCTTTACTTCTTGTAAAGAAGAGGGGTTGCAAGTTGAGACCAACTGTAGGAAAATATCGTTCGCTTAAGATTCAAAAAACCGAATCAAGTGGGAATTGATGGAGATCACATGCAAGAAGTGGATAATTAGTCAAAGCAATTAATTTGTCAGGAAACGAGTAAACAGGGAAGAGAAGGAGGTTGCGTAGACATCGCTGAAATTGCCCAGGCAAACGAGGGCATCATTCCAGCCCATTAAATCATATCTGAAAGTATACTTGAGCTCTTGAGCTCCTTCAATCGTTTCTTAGGCAGGTAGCAGTCGCTGTCAATTTGAGGTAAGATGTGGGCTGTTGAATTCGTTGGCAGTCTCATGAGAGGAGGCATGACGAACAAAAATAAGAATGTTACCGTCAGCTCACTGCAGTGATTTTATCCAAGCCGCTTCCTTCGCGCACAAGCCGGTAATCCATGCATTCATCCACGTCATCAGGAGACAGACAACAGACCGCAGCTATTCCATGATGGCGCGCCCATCATGGCAGCATTCAACGACAAAGACGACGACACATTCTCGTTCACAGAATGCTTTCGTGAGTCTTCGTTCATAACTCTGTTTGTATCATGTCCAACCAAAACATATCACAGAACGCGGGTCATACAAAGACGAAAAAGTCATTGCATCCTTCTGATTTTGGTCGTCTGTCTGTTTGGATGGGTGGCTCTGCGGGCATCTGGGGACAATGTTTCAGCGGAGCTTTGAACGGTCCATCTCATTTGCATATTATATTGTCTTCGCTCTTTATCTGCAATACACTCCAATTCGCAAGCCTTCCCCTGACTCCAGCTCAATCACCGTATAATGAATCAACAAATGTAGCACTGAATGAAATCACGCATTTCGCGTGCGCAAGGTTGACAAAGAGGGAATCAACTTCACCAGAGGTATCAGTGATTGCTGGAGAGAACTGGATAAAGGTGGTTGAATAACAACGTCAGTTCGCGATGAACACCATCACACAACACAAAGGCTCACATCCATCTTTCGACCCTTCAACCGAATCCTTCTGCGTCTTCTCGCCTCGTCGGCGCACCCACAAGACCACCCCAATCACGGCCGCGACCGCCATAACTCCCGCGCAGACCACTGCCGCAATTGCACCACCGGGCACCACATTTGCATCCCCGCCCGATCCCGCGGTCAGCAACTGCATGCGACTCTGCCCCGCGTCTTGCTGCATTACGTCACCCGAAGATCCCCCCGCGGGAGCGGGAGCGGCATCAGTGGGTTCTGGTGGGGGTGGGAGACAAGATACTCCACTGAGCGAGCTCCAGCACTTGAATCCCAAGTTCACGCAGTCCATGTTCTGGGCGCAGGCGGGGCCGCAGGTGGAGTTAGCACTGGGCCAGTCGCTGCCGCAGCGGTTCGGAGACCAGTGGAGTTGGGAGGTCATGCTTTTGTTGTGAGTGAACAAAGTTCAAAGTTGTTACAGAATAAAGGAATCATTTCCTTTTGTGCGAGGATTCAACGAAGTACTTGACAATACAATACTTCATTCGGAAATTAGCTTACTTCATTTCTTTCCCCTTTCTCAGGATCTCACTTGAGCCTGACCGACCTGCTTGCCCCATTTAGCCAGTGTCGACGAAGTCCGTAACTCCACAATGGCAACATTGCTTTAGGAACACTATCTTAATCGAATGAATCATAATACGCATACAGAAAAAGTGCTATGTACCACTTTTTCCGCCTCAGACTGTCGGTTTGTATCTGCACGCTCTCCCAACTCAATTCCTCCATTGATTTTGGTGCATTAGTGCATTAGGCGAACCCTAGAAGTTGGCCCCGTGACGCTGTTGACACCATAATCTATGGAGCTTTTCGAGTTAGCAGGCAGCGTAGGCTCATCAACAGTGCTGCTTGAAGTGTGGATGAAAACCATGCTTGACACATTCGTTCTGGGAACGTCCCCTGCGATCGCTCTTGCGGTGTTTGATGGTACGCCCTCGCTGGCTACCTTCTTAACGCTTGTAGCCATGAGGATCGCATTCAAGCACATCGAGGCAACTAAGGTGATGTCGATGAGCTTGATAATGACACTCGCCCTAGCGGTGTCTGCAGCCATGAACCTGTCCGCGACTGCGTCCGCATCGAGATTTGAATCCATTCCTTCGCCCTTTTCGTCGCTCTCGTTGAATGTGATGCTGGGCGCGTTGGTGGCTTTGGTTGCTGTCGCCGCGTCGCTCCTACTTGCACTCGCACCCCGTCTTTCCCGCAAACGAACAGTTTCACATCCGATCATCGCGCATCCGCTCGTGTGGACTGCGCTCTGGTCGCTCGTGCGCCGCGTGTCTCCGTTTGGCGGGTGGGGCTCGTTCGCCGCAGTGGCCGATCCGCGCGTGATGCAGATTGCGTCGGTGACCGGTCTCATGGGAGTGGACGGGTTCATTGCATTGGTGGCAGAGTGCATGTCGGAGATTGTGGTTCTCGTGTGGACCGAGTTGGTGGGTGCCACCGAAAAGCATTATGCAGTCGTCTGTGCCACCGACGACCACGATGACCCCACCGTTCCTTCAGGCCAAACCGATGTTGTCTCAGAGGCTGACGAAGAAACGGCGCTCCTGCATTCACATGAACTTGAAGGGGGTCTCGTGTCGGAAGGAACCAAAACTGTTGGATCGAAACTGTCGACACCTCTCGTGATTCTTGGGTGTGTTTCAGGCATTTATGCCCTGTGCGCGTCTATTTACAATGCGCCATCCCTCACGGAGGAGGAATCGACCTTTATCACGTTGGGATGCGTCGCGGACCACCCTGCCAGTGTTTCCAACTTCTTCGTGCCAACAGTCACCCAAGACGACTCCATCATGAACCACTATCTCTCTGAATCAGCCACCCTGGCCTCCAAGGGCGCCCGCATTATTCTGTGGCCCGAAACTACCCTTCACACACGCACGGCCCTTGAACTCACTCACCTTCTCAACGCAACCCACAAAATCGCTGCACTGTACAAAGTATATATTGGAGTCACATACACATACCCCAGTGTCACCGACTCCGCCACTTTGGACCCCGTTCGCGGCATGCTCGACAACCGCCTCTCCTTCGTCGGTCCACGTGATCCTGGGCCGCTATTTACGTATACCAAGGCCCATCCTGTGCCCCTCGTCGAAAGTGGTCGCATGGTCGCGGGCCGGGCACCGCCTCCTGTCGTCACACTTCCAGACACAGTTAGCCCAAAGCGTGGTGCCAAACGCCCTATCGTCGTAAGCGCGGGCATTTGTTTGGACTTGGACCATGCAGCGCTGTTTTCCGGGTTACAGGGGCGTGCGGACGTACTGCTGAGTCCCGCGGGGACATGGAGTGTGCGGGTGGGTGACGTCCATACGCGTATGGCGGCTGGGCGCGCAGTGGAGCAAGGAGTTGGGGTGTTGCGGTGTGACGCGCGGGGTGGAGTGTCAGGGTATTTGGACAGACGCGGGCGCGAGAAGGTCATGTTTCGCGGGGAGGAGATGCGTGAGAGTTTTGTAATTACGGTTCCTGTACCACTTGAGACGACACGCACATGGTATTCGATATGGGGGGATTGGTTTGCATGGATTGCGGTTCTTGCAATGAGTTTGATGATGGCAGTGGATAAGCGAAACTTAGACGGAGCTGTTGCGTGGGCCGGTGTTCTTTTGCGAGAAAACATAGGATGGCTCAAGGGTCGCTTTTTTGCGTGAACCAAATATAAAATGTCATTATTACAGTGTGTCTACAAAGACAATCCTATTTTGCGGGACTACCTAAATTTCAAAGCCCTCCGTTAGGCGAACATCTGTCCCACCGCATAATTTGGGAGATCTTCCCCGCCTCTATCTACGATGGGAAAATAACCTGTTGTTTGCAAGTATAAGGTCCGACGGGGCATGCACGCAGGTGTTCAGACGGATAACCGTGAGTTTTTTCTTTCTCCTCACCTACTCCTCCACTTAAAACAAGTTCGCTTCAAGTGACACATCGTTTCATGGGTGTTTTATTTCATATACGTAGGTTGTGACGGGCACTGTGTAGTTACAACGGGTGAAGAATGTAAGATGATGTTGGGATGCGTGAACAACTTTCAAGCCTTCGCTAAGCATCTTTTCACGAGAGGTTCGCTGTCAGAAAAAGAGGCATAAAGTCTCCCGTAACGAGCACGAGGTGGAAGGGTCCGTGCTTGGCGTGGATCCCCGCCACCTTGGTGAAGGCGGCCTCCGCGTCGCGCGATGTTTACGGCGAGACTGTCTTTTTACGGAGATCAGGGATCTGATAGAGGGGAAGTGGAAGAGGAAGGGAACGCACACTTTCATATCATACAGAGCCTGTGGAAAACATAATATTTAAAGTTAATCCAAGGTTTATAAGTAAGTATAAATATGAATTGAAAACACATGAATGGCAGTGCAGTGATGATCCACTTGATTTGCGATTAATCACTGGTAAGGCAGGCTGCGGCAAATCAACTTAATTGAAACGCACTGAACGGAAACTAAAAAAGGGAACATGTAAGTTGGCAAGCACAAACAAGGCTGCGAGGCTTATCAACAGACAAACTGTTCACCATTTCTTTCACATTTACAATAATGGCAAATGTGACATGAATGAAGCAGTGAAGAGTGCAAAGAAATATCAATACATTTTCATTGATGAAGTGAGTATGCTAAAGGGAGAAGTGTATGAAGTACTGTACTACGTCAAGTATGTGTTAGCAAGTGATTATTCTCAATTAAGCCTGGTGGAAAAGACAAGAAGAAACTATTTTGATTGTTTGGCATTAAAAAATGTTGGTTGACTTCCTTTGCTGTTGGTGAATCACCCTTCAGATAATTCAGTGTCAAGACTCTTTGATTTAGTTGATACATTTGTTTGAGTTCTGAGGATACAGGGGGTTCTCTCGACATGAACAAGACCTCATGATTAGTATTAACCCAGTTAGTAACTACTACTTCTATGAACAGTTATCAAGAAAATTTGAATCAAGTCCAGGGTGGTGCAGTTGAAAACAGGGGATCATGGGATGGTCATGAGATGGTCAGCTGGATGGGGGGAGAAGGTTTATAATGGAACAGGAGAAACCCTTTACTTTCTTTTCATCTCATACTTGTTGATCTTACTGTTGGTTCTGTGCTCACCTGTGGACATAAAGCACAATACCAAATCAAATTTAAAGCCAGATAATGTTGAGAACAATCATAGGTTTACATCAGTAAATATTGCTTTTATGAATGCAAAATGAAAAAAAAACAATGAGATACTGATGACACAAGGCAAGTTGAAAAAGAAATAGATGCTTAAGGTGTCAAACAACCCAGAAGATCCAAACTCACCAGAAGTCTCCCATATGATTAGTACTCCAGTTATTGTGAATAGAAATTACAAGGCACTCAAATTGTCAACAGTGCTGCATATTTTTTATATTGTCAACTCAGTGATGAATTATGAAAGGAACAAGTGTAAGAGTAATTAATTACATTATACAAAATGGATGCACTGATGAATACTGTTTGAAACATACATTTAAGAAGAGACAAGAGTTGCTGACTCACTTGGGTATTCCAGATGGCCTTGTACCACAAGGATATGTGATTGATCATATTCAAGCAAGATCTGATCATACCACAGATGAAGATAGAACATCAATGCTTATTGGAACTTACAATTGATTTCACAGAAGGAGAATAATGAGAAAATTGGGTCAAATTGGGTCAAGATTGCAATTGCTGGAAAAAATCAAGTGAATGGCGGCAGCCACTTTGTGTGTATGGCTTGCTTTTGCAGAATTTGAAATACTTGTCCCCAGTGTAAAACAAGTATGCTGTTTGATAATAAGCAGCTTGAAAGAATCTTGAATTGTTATTGTGTCCTAATCAGAATTGTAAGGTTAAAGTATTAAGATGGAATTTAGATGAACACTGCCCACATTTGAAATCCAAGTGTCTGATCTGCGAAAAGATGATTTCTATATCATCCATACAATCTCACTTTCATTGAAAGTGTACAGCACATGTCATCAAACAGGACAATGAATTCATATTAAATGGGCATGTTCTTGATTTGGAGGGAATTGACAAGAAAATGGTTTTGATTCTTGATACAGGAGTTATATTAAAGAAGCAGGATTTGAACTGGTTAATGCAAACTCATCCAGCATCGTGATAGTGACAACATCAAAAAAATCAGATGATACAATTCAGTTCAGACTGTTCATCATAAATCCCTGACTAATTCAAGGAACTTACAATGGAAGAACTTGGACATTGATGGCAACCTGAGTGTACAAATGTTGGAGAATGGACAGCATATAATCGATGATTTCCTAAATATTTTGCTATGTCCCAGTTGATCAAACAGAAGACAAGTAAAACAACCATTTCAATAGTGGACTCTTTTGGCCCTTCTTGAATGACACCACTTTTTCAGCAGGGAATTCATTCTTCAAATGATTCCATAATTGATTCTGGATAGCAAGATTGTTTTGGCAAATGTCATCACATACATTCAGATCCTTCAAAAATAATTGTTTCTGCTTTTTTGATGCTTTCGTTTGCGTCAATCCCATCTCTTTTCTTGTATAGAATGCAATCCCACACTTGATATCAATAGCAAATAACTCACAATCTCTTTTATAGATATGTTTACGACATATCAGCTTCAACCTTGACTGAAAGTTGGCAATTACAAAGGCTACTCTATTAAATCACTGTCTCCTCAAGGGCACAGACATCATTTTGACAAGTTCAACTGCTGCTGCAAATCATGTTTTGAATTGGACTGCCAAAGGAGCCTTGCCTGTTTATCTTCCTGTTGAGGCTAAGGCCAGTTTCATATCAGCACAATCAACAAACTCAATGAATATCTAGACTGTGCAGCATATGTAACTTTATATCAGTATGATGCTCAAAACTTCCCAACAGTGATTGCTGGTCATTGTAGGCAAGAAAGCTTCCACTATTCTAAAGTATCTGAATGCATACATGGAAGTCAGCAGAATGTCATACACGCCAGATCTTAAAGACTCTTTGAATACTTGAATTGAGTGGAATGACACCATGACTAAATGTGCCCAGATCCACACATCATAGTTCGTGACATGAACAATTTTACTCCCTGCCAACCAGAAAGCCCCAATTGGGTGATTGACCAATTCATCTTATGGGCAGACTTGTCTTCTACTTCAACTATTGCAGATTTTGAGTCTTCTTCAAAAGAAACTCAGAAAAAAAATATGGCAAAGAGCTGACTTCCATTTCTTTTGGAAGTTTGTGTCTGTCACGGAAACACAGCAAGGCAATACTATTACTAATGATCTTACATTTACAAAGTTGACATCCAAAAGTTAACTTTGTAAATGCCAATAAGGAAAAAGCAACATTATTGAAAACCAAGAGGTGTTATCAAGCTGGGGGGTCAGAGAGATACTTTGTATTTGAAAAATCAAATGCCAACTTGAGAAAAATCTGGCTGGAACAGCCACAGTTTATTTTAGCCAGGGTGGTTTGGGGGGGGGTGCTTCAATATCAAATGTCTGACACAGACGTTGGTTGAGACCGTTGTGATACCCCCCTAATCCGGCCCAAAGCCTCCAAGCATATTGTTGTCCCTCCTGTTTATGGAAAAAGTTGAAAATGCCATATTGGTGCATATTAAGTTTTATTCAAAGTTAACTTTTAGATCAAAACGCGGTGTAAAGGGTGGGGTGGTGGGCACATTTGGGGTCTGATATGAAAGATGGAATGCTGTGTTTAATATTGGGACAAATTGATCCAATAAATTGTATTTCACAATGAGAATCTCACAAAACATCATAAAGTTAAATTGTAGAAAAGAGGAATAATTGTAAATAATAAATGCTACAATTATAAATTAAATTCAGTAAATCAGTGATATATATTTACCTTAATCATTCAATTTTTTTTCTCAGTGTTGAAGTAAACAAACTTCACTGGTTGCCAGATTCAATATCTTTGTTCTGGTCAAAGTAAATGGCCATTTCAGTGTGATCCCCTGGATACAAGAAATGCTCCTCACCAAGACGATCCTTCAGCTGCTCTTCCATAAAAACATAGACATGAAATGAATCCCTTGCGGTGGCTCCAAAATACTCAAAACGCGTGATACCATGTGAAACTGATAGATACCAGAGCAGAACTTCAATTTTCCTGGAAAGTATTATGGCCAATAGTCTAGGATGACATTCTGCGTCATATTGACAGAAGTTTATAAATTCAGCACAACATTTGGCCTCAATAGGGAGGAAAACTGGGAGCAAAGCTTTTCACTCGAGGACAGGGGAGTAATGACAACAGGAGCTGAAGTCAGGACAACATCATATTTCCATAATCCATCAAAGATTGAAGTTGGTAAATCTCTTTGCTTAAGGTTGATGGCTCATCTCTGGGCTTCCACAGCGATTCTTGGTGACTCTGTTCATCCATGAATTCATCCTCAATATGAGCTTTGAGCTTCTTCAAATAGCTAACCACACTTGCTGACTTAACAACATCCCCAGCCACACCAACAGCCTGAGACACATTTACCCCACTTCTAGCAGTACTGACAGTTGATCTGACTTCTTCATTCCATTGTATCATTACTGCGTCACTGTCATTGATGACATAAGCTGGGGGGTGTTCCTTCTGAATGATCAGCGTTAGTTCCATCAGTGTCAGGAGTTTAGCAAGAAACATGCCTCATTATGCTTTCTCTTTAATGAAGCTACATCTTGTGTTGCTGCTGATACTGACAATATTGAGGAGGTGAAAAAATCAAAAAACTGGTTTGATTGAAGTGAAACACAACCAATTAAAAAGAAAATCTTACCAATTTGTTTTGCCTTGAATTAGACACAAATTCTTTGCTTGATGTTTTAGGAAGATATGTTCTGTCATGTAAAATTGGCACTCAAAAGTGAGTACCAGAGAAACAAAGATTCACCTAATCAAGAGTCCAATAGCAATAACAATGCCAATTTAGGTACATTACTAGGTATTACCATTTTCTGCTAATTGTTTGTAGCCCGCAATTCAATGGTGGCAGGTGCGCAGTCTTTCTTGATGGAACAGTGATTTAGTAAATTGAGAGTTTAAAGTTCAAAGATCTTTGAACATAAAGTTACTTACTAAAATTTAAAATAAATTAAATTAAAAACAAGTTCAAAGATAAAGAAAAAAATAAGTTATAAATATAAATGTTTGATCCAAAAAAGTGATTCAATTCTATCAAAATTTAACACTAGTTGAACCAAGTGATTTCATTCTTCCTCTAAATGGATCAGGCTTTCAAAGGCAAACAGACTTGTCAACAGCATTGTATTGCCAAAGAATAGTGAAGAGCATCAAAAGTTAAAACAAGTAATTGATAAACTCATTCAAAACAACAAAGCAACCATCAGTGGAGATTGGATACCAGTTCCAAATGGCAAATTTATCAGAAACTTATCAAGTGTGATATGTGTGGCATTCAGAAAGGAAGCATGGAAGTTGTTGGTAATGTGTTCAGCATTATATTTTGAGAGATATTCCAGATAATGGTGTCAAAGAACAGTTGGATAGAAATTCTAAAGAACTTTGTGATTGAGTTCCCTTTGACATTGAAGGAACAAGGATTGAGTACCAAACTACACTAATGCCTGTCTGTCAAGTTCACATAATGGATCAGCAAATGTATGGTGCTGTACTCAGCTATCACAATTTGAGGATAGATCCAAATCAAAAAATCAGGGTAATTGTCTGGTCAGCTATTTACTCTATACTTACTCTAAGCATATCAAGAATTTTAGTGAGCAAAAGCTGCAAGAACAGGAGGGACAAGTATGTGCTTGGAGACTTTTGGCCGGATTAGGGGGGATGTGCCATGCTATTGTTTTCATATGATTTTGAAGTGGACAAATAATATACAAAGACTCACCAGCCGCGACAATATGATTGAATCCCACCCATCCCTTTTGTAGCACCTTGACCCGTTGTCGCAACATTAAGTCTTTTGTTGAACAGACAGGCAACAGAGTACCAGTACACTCCAACTTGAAGAGTAAATCCATTTACACGGTCTTCCACTATCCTCCACTTGCTGTCAGCAGTTTCGAGCCATCAACGAAATAATAGCTGCTTCGAAGCATCCCTCGACTTCTGATTCAAAGAATCTGCCCAAACAACAGCACAAGACGCTAAGTCAAAGCCCATTCGAACAACCCGACCATCGAGTCCCACAACAGGAGCAGGTTCCAGAGACGCTTTCTTTGCAGTGGCGGCATTGTACGTGACATCATACGTCACACCGACAGCGTATTGTCTGTCTGATTTCTTGCTGGGACTCCGAAACTCCAGTGTATAGCGCTGGATGATGGGGGCACCGGCCGGAGGAGGCGCTGGTTCAGGCGCAGTGGTTGTGTATGACTTGGGACCAGAAGAGGTGGAACTGGCACTGGCGCTGGAGCAGGGTCGATATCTTGAGCAGGCGAGGGCAACTGAGGTGGAGCGGGAGGTTGAGAAGACGACGGCGACGAAAGAGAAGAACCTCATCTTCAGATTCGCTGGGATCGGACAGTGGAGTACAGATTAGCATCAAGAACCCCACTTACCTCAATCACAGTCATTGTCTTCCGTTTGAGCAGCCGTACTATTGGGGAGCTGTACTATATGCGCTGCGAAAAACAAAAATCAATTTCAGCCAAATACGAGGTTGGAGCGGATCATGAGAAGGCGAAGCGAGAATCGGAGATGAGTGTTTTGGGCAATCCTGCGAAGAATGGCCGAGTCTCCCACATAAAGAGCAAGGAGCACCAACGGTTGGATGATTTACTGATGGTGAATGACAGGAACAGGGCACACTGGGAACCACAGAAGATGCGCTATTCATGGCGGCAACGGGCGTTGAAGCGACAACAATGAAGAAGATGAATCCCAACCTACTTAGTAGAATAATAAATAAGAATTCGCGTAAAATAAAAAATAAAATGCAGGGGTACCAAGGGAAGAAGGAAGCGTTCCAGTGTCCGAAGACATAGAAGACGATTTGAGCAAAGACAACGACCAAAGACACAACAGCGGAAGACACAGCCATTCCGATTTTTCCAATCTTGCCAACAACAGCAGGGCTGGCTGAGCGGTCCAAAGCAGCAAGAACCGAGCGACGAAGCCGGCGTGCTGCGAGTTTTTTTTTATCTCAAATGATGCTCAATTCCAGAATCTTCCGCCTGCGCACTCAAACCGCCCGACTCTACGCAACCGCCGCAGCATCGAAGATCTGGATCAAGGAGAACGGCAATCCACCTGTCAAAGTGGCAACGAAAGGCTGCGTCGATGTGGACGACTTCATCGAAAAGGCCAAGGTCAAACTCAACACGCATTGCCAGTTGACGCTTCACACGTCAATCGATGGAACGCCTTTACGCCCAGGGCTAAAGCTTAGTCAAATCGCAGTCAAAAACAACTCGGATGAATCACCTCTTTTCGTCAAAATCATTCCTACCCAACACTCCGCTATTCGCAAGACCATCTTTGTCAGAGAAATCGATGACGACGGGCGACTTGACCGATAATTACATCGAATACGAGATTGAGAGCGACACCGAGCTTGCTCAAATCATCAAAAATGGTGAAGGATTGACTCATCTGTCGGAGCCTAGCAAAGCTATAGTTGGATTCAAGCAGCTCAATGACGGGGAAAAGTACCAGCTGTACAAATTTGGCCAGCCCTTTGCAGGATGGGCGAAAATGAGGCGGATTTAAGTTTGGACGTTCATTAATAATGCGCCAAATAATAGTCGATGCATTAGGCCATGGAGAAGAGACGAAAAGAGCGCTTGTTCGGCACTTGAAGGCATATGTCATGGGGTCCGTTGATCTGCCAAATGATATTACGGAATACTATGGACCCGAAGAAAAAGCTTCAGGAATGGGATGGCGTCATCTTTTCGAATGGAGTACTCAACTTGTGGGAAGCAAAACATGACATGTCACCCGAAAAGATTCGCAAACTGGACGGAAGAGTGGCAAGTTTTCGTCAGGTTGTTGCCTCCTCAGCGCAAAAAGATGTTTTCAGCCGGTATGTGAAGGGACAGATTGTTGGAGTCAGTGGTGGAACGCGATTTTTCGAATGACTCTATCGAAGAAGCGGTGCGTTTGGGTGTGTGGGTAATTAACTTGTCTGGGCTCAGGTATCAAGTTTCTGGAGAGCCAAGAACGGAGAAGGCAGTTGCGAATTGACTTATAATAAACAACACACCAACCTTCGAGAGCGTTGAATTAATCTTCTTTTCATCTACTTTATAGATGTGATTGTTTCGTGGATCAATTCTTATTTTTAGTATAACATTTATATTATATTTATACAAATTTCTTATTTTTAGTATAGATCTTTATAGACTGTTCCTCCGGCAAGAGATTTCAAATACTTTGAAAGGAGGCTTGTGGATGGAACAACACATTTCATTTATAGTTTATCATATTACAATAAAATAAATAAAACCTGTTCTTCCTTTTGTGGTCTGAATGGTCTCCTTATTGAAACCCCATTACCATCAACCTGAAATAATGTATTTTCTGAATCGTCTCGGGAAAGAACGGTAGTTTGTTTGCGTCCATCTCCAGCTTGCGACAAGGTTGACATCTCTTCCGTTTCGAGTCTCTCGGGTTGTGATGAGAGCGGTGACCGAGCAGGCTAATGAGTTGAAGGCGCTCCTCAGAGAGTAACTCATTCGATTCTTTCGAGATGTTTGCTCTGCGATATTAGCTGGTGGAGAAGGATGATTACGAATTTCTATGTGGCATTTGACGCGTCAGCCAATCAGACGTGAGCACGAATTTCCTTCATCGATCCCAACTGCAGCCAAGCGGAATTAAAACTTCAGGCGAAACATACTATGAAGTTCACGATCCTCTCTCTGTGCATCACCGCGGCGTTGGTGTTTGCGCATGAAGGCCACGACCATGACCACGTCGACGACGAGCCCGCCGCCCCGTCCGACGTGGTCGTGCTCACCGACAGTGCGTCGCCTCTCGCTGCATCTCTGCCTTCTCTCTTTAACCTAAAACTTGTTTAGAGACCTTCTCAAAGTGGGTCAAAGGAGAGGACCTTTCCCTCGTCGAGTTCTACGCACGTGAGTATTCCACCTGTCCTCGACGATTTCGGTGCCACTTTGTCCCCCCTCCCTTTCTGCCCGCGACGCCGCCACGCGGTTTCTATGCCCGCGGATGGAATGCACGCAAGAATGATACCAGGTTGCGGGCAAGGTGTCGCTTCCACATGTTCCGAGGAAAAATGCGAAGCGGACCTCTATTGTGGTGCTTTTTCACTTTTTTTTTTTGACATCCCTCGCGCTATCCCTCCCTCAATTTGCTCGCCCCATACATTCCAGTACGTAACGAACCTATTCTAATGTCCTAATTTTTTGGGCGTATTCAGCATGGTGCGGGCACTGTAAGGCCCTTGCTCCGGAGTACGAGATCGCCGCTACCGAGCTCAAGGAGGAAGGCATCAAGATCGCCAAGGTTGACTGCACTGTTGAAAAGGACACCTGCTCTGAAGTTGGTGTGAGCGGATACCCCACCCTCAAGGTGTTCAGAAAGGGTAGCGCGTCCGACTACAAGGGTGAGCGCAAGGCGCCCTCCATTATCTCCACCATGAAGAAGTAAGTATCATCAACTTCGGCGTATGGCAGAGAAACTGACGTTAAGCTTCATTTCAGGCAGGCGCTTCCCGCCCTCTCCCTCGTCACGGCCAAGGAGATCGATGACTTCAAGGCCAAAGACAAAGTTGTTATTGTCGGCTACTTTGCCGATAAGACGTCCAAGAAGTTCAAGGCCTATGAGGCTGTTGCCAACCAGCTCCGTGACGACTACGTGTTTGGTTACACCAACGACAAGGTTGAGGGCGTCAAAACACCAGCCGTCACCCTGTTCAAGAAGTTTGACGAGGGAGAAAACAAATTCGCTGGAAAGTTCACTGAAGAGGAACTCTCCAACTTCATCAAGACTAACTCTATGCCTCTTATCGACGAAATTGGCCCCGAGAACTACCAGAAGTACGTCTCGGCAGGTGTCCCCCTTGGTTTCATCTTTGTCGAGAGCGACGAGCAGCGCAAGGAATTTTCCGACCTCTTCACTCCCTTGGCCAAGGCCAACAAGGCCAAAATTGCCTTTGTCTTTATTGACGCTGTCAAATTTGGATCCCACGCCAAGAACTTGAACCTGAAAGAGGGCAAGTGGCCCGCGTTTGCCATTAACAAACCCAGCGAAGGACACAAGTTCCCCTTCAAGGGAGACGCAATCACTGAGAAGGCCATTACCAAGTTTGTGGAGGAGTTTGTCTCTGGCGAAATGAAGCCCGACCTCAAATCCGAGGAGATCCCCGCGAGCAATGACGAGCCCGTCAAGATTGTTGTCAACAAGAACTTCAAGGACATTGTTCTGGATACGAAGAATGACGTCTTCCTTGAGGTATATGCTCCCTGGTGTGGTCACTGCAAGAAGCTCGCCCCTGTCTGGGATGAGCTCGCTGAGCTCCTCAAGAACGACAAGGACATTGTCATTGCCAAGATGGACGGTACCGAGAACGACTTCCCAGCTGATGTGAACGTCCAGGTACAAGGATTCCCCACCTTGAAGCTCTGGAAGGCTAAGACGAACGAAGTTGTGGACTACGACGGCGGCGACCGCACTTTGGAGCCCCTCCTTGCCTGGCTGAAAAAGAGCGCCACCAACGGCAGCAAGATCACTGCCGCCGCATCGTCCGGATCCCCGGACGACGAGGATGATGAGCACGACGAACTCTAAATGGTGTGCGTCCACAGAAGCTGCGACGTCTGCTTAGTTTGGTAGCCTTTCTTGTATCTGTTATTATCAATCGGAAGGGAATAAAAATTGTTTGGCGTTGTAGCCTTTTGTTGCTTCAACCAGCTTATGATGTAAAAGTAAAGCGAAGACGGTAAATGATCGAGGAACGGAGTCAGAGCCAAGCAAGGGAAAGGGAAAAGGAAGTTGAGAAGGAAGTGGACAGGAATATGACGACGAAGATGAAAAGGCATGCGAAAAAAGAAATGCGAAGAGAGAGGGGAAAAGGAAAAGGGAAAGGAGCCAGCTTATCAATTAATTTGTACGCTCAATGTGCGACCGCCAGTTCCTTTGTTGGACTTGTCAGTCTTCGACTCATAGCTGAGATTTTCCCCCCTTCCTCCAGAAATTCTTGTAAATCCCTTCCCACCGGCCGAGGTGTTCGTCGACTCAGACTTCTCGGGAATTGTGCAGGCAACAAGTGCGAAGTAGTTCTGAAGAACGAAACTGAGACCTTGCAAGCCACCCCACGAACTGTTTCCTCCAAAAATAAGCGGAAACAAGTGAGGAACAAGAAAGCCGAGAATAGCCAGACATGTGCGCACGCCAAACACAGTCCCGGCCGTTGCAATCCGTTTGATGCTGCTCATGCCTTTCCCCGGCGTGTTTGCCATTGTTTTGCTGACTTGAACGACATGGCCAATCAGGGGAATTAAGAAGCACAACAGAATAAGAATGTACAAAACGAGGAGAATCTGCTTTCCAATGTCGTTGGTGTTGTTCCAGTTAAAGGAGACAACGCAAAAGCCGTTCGCGTCAATGAAAGTCGGCTGCATAATCACGCCAGCCAAAACGGAGGAAAAAGAGGCCAGAAGCAGAGCGAAACCAAAAATTCTGGCGACTACTTGCCATATGCCTTTCATCAAGAGCGTCGCCCGGAATATCAAAATCGATGCCGAGACCTCTTGGAATGAAAAGTAAAAAAAGCATGTGCCTGCACTCCACAGATAACAGCCGTTCACGGTGTTTCCGAAAGATGAAGCTGGTAAGCCTATGAAGCAGGTTAAGAAGAGCGTGTTGGCCAGTTGATTTGCCGAAGCGAAAAGTTGCAGTTGCTCCGTCAGCTTGTTGTTTTTGACACACCGTTCCACGCACACGATCGTGTTTCGCGCGCTGAGTACGGAGAAAGCACCGCAGATGAAGAAGATTTGATCACGCACTGCGAAACTCATGTGGTCACAACGTTGAAGGGAAACTGAGAGGTGAAAATGTCAACAGATTTTCAAGATTTTTCTCGCCCAATGGAAAGGTCTCAAGAAATCTACGAAAGGAAGTACAAGAGCACCTGCTTCACGAGGGATATCGTCCGGAGAAAAGGTATAAATTTATCCAATGAAAGTAAAGAAAACATTCTCGGTGAAGCTTGGTGAAGAGTACGGTTTTACCTGCTTTTCCCTTGTTTGTTCCTGTGCACTTTTGTCAAAACACGTGCTCGGTCGAGGCGAACAAAACTCTCCTCGAAACGTTTTAGATGCCCTTCGCCAACCTCGATCAGGACTCTGGACTCTCCGTAAGTTTGTGCGATGTCTCATCGGTTGTTGTGGGATCTCACCCCGTTTGGAATAGGTGCTCAACCTCTGGTTGGAAGAGCACTCGTACATTGAGGGCTTCTCCGCTTCGCAGGTCTGCATTGTTGACCCCTCTTTCATTTCCTTTTGAAGCTTATCATGACATGAATCTGAGTGAAGGCTGACATTGCCGTGTTCGAGCACGTCAATGCCGGCGTCTCTGCAGCCAAGTTCCCACACGTGGCACGCTGGTACAGCCACATCAACGCTCATGGTGGCAAGACGGCCAAGTTCTCGGGCATCAAGAAGGCGATCAGCGCGTACGGTCCTGCTGTCGGATCTGCCGTTCCACTTCCGGCAGATGGACCAACTGCTATCCCGCTCTTTGCTCCCACTCCGCTCGCCGTCGCGGCGGCTAAGGGTGCTGCTAAACCAACCACATGGGAGAGCAATGCTGAGCCTAGCTGGGAGGATGTTCTGGACGAGGAAATGGCGATGGAAGACGAGGACGACGAGGATGATGCCGCCCCAGTCAAGAAGGCTGCTGCTGCCGCCGAAGATGATGACGATTTTGATCTGTGAGTTACTGTTGGTTTTGAGAGTCGTATTCGCGTCTTGCACCCATTTTTGTGTGACGTGTCTTCCTGACCAACTCGTTGGCCGCACATGAAACAGTTTCGGTGAGGAGGATGAAGAGGAGGATGCGGAGAAGGCCGCGCTGGTTGCCCAGAGACTTGCCGAGTATAACGCCAAGAAGGCTGCCAAGCCCAAGGCAGTTGCCAAGTCCATGGTGATTTTGGACTGTAAGCCTTGGGATGATGAGACTGATATGAAAGCCATGGAAGCGGAAGGTGAGTTTTATTTCTTGTGTGGACGCTGTATTCACTTTTCTTGATTTCAGTTCGTGGCATCACGATGGAGGGCCTTGTCTGGGGAACTGGCAAGCTCGTTGCCATCGGTTACGGCATTAAGAAGCTCCAGATCACCTGTGTTGTTGAAGACGACAAAGTTGGTGTCGACGACCTGTCGGACCAAATCCTGGCCTTCGAGGACTACGTTCAGTCCGTCGACGTTGCAGCCTTTAACAAGCTCTAATTTCTCTTCTTGTGGAAAACGATTTTTTCCTAGTTTCTTAGCTTGTCTCCTCATTGTGTTTATTCAAAAGACGGAACCCAGTGAATCAAACCACAGCACAAACGAGTTATCCTGAACGACGGCTCTCTCGAATTCTTCGAATGTAATAGAGGATGCATCATGTGCCTGAGCCGCAACAAACCTAAAACGCAGTTTCAACAACAGCAGAAAACTAATTTTGCGGAAATCGACTCACATAGCTTCCACCATCTCATCCACTGCGTCTTGGCTCATCATTTCGATAGCAGGCAAGTCCACCATTTCGTTAAAGCAAGATTCTGCATCCTTTTCGCCGGCCTTCAAGTTCCCACCACTCCCGGTAGGCGACAAATTGACGGTATCGCCAATTTCAACAATGGGAGAGGAGCCAATGGTAGTGAGGGACGCTTTGCTACGCCGCCTACTCTCCTGAAACGCGCGGTACCCAATACTGGCGCGCACAGGGAATTGGCCTGACAGAGGCGAGCCCAAATCTCTAACATACTGACTGACGAGTTGCATGGACAAGTCGTAGTAAGCCTTGAACATTTTTCGCAGCTCCAGACGAGAAAGGACGCCGTCTCCGTTGAGGTCGTATCCCTTGAAGACGTCTGAGGAAAACGATCAAGGAAAGATCAGTGGTGGGCGGAAGGCGAAGGAGCCAAAAATTTGACTTGCATTCCAAACGCTCCTCAGGGGTTCCCTTCGTCATGATTCCAAGCCCAGATACAAACTCGGGGAAAGCGACAACACCATCGCCATCTCGATCGAAAAATGCGAAGATACGGTCGTTGATGAGATTCTTTTCCTTTGCCAGGGCACCGATGCAAAGGTCAAATGTTTCGCGAGTGATTCCTCCCGGGAGGTCTTTGGAAGGTTGAACCGTGGCGAGGGAAAGGAATTGCTGAAAGAGACCCTTAATTTCTTCCTCTTCAACTGATTGTGGATTCAACACCAGGGTATGGTCGTTGGAAAGAAAACTCACAGTGGCAACCGCGGTTCACCTTGCTTGCCTCCACTTCAAGACTCCATCCGGACAGGTTGATTCCGGGATAAAACTGTGGAACTCCAAAGCCATTCATTTCTTTGGAGGGAGGCAACGGTGTCTTAATTTTAACAAAAACATGTGTTTTTATATGCACGTCGCCAAGGTTTTCGCATGTTGCGCACAATGAGTAGTCAACGCAGTTGAAGCAGTTGTAACGGATTCCGCGAATTTGATTTTGACAGTGATTACACTGAATAGAGCGATGAATTACTGCATCTCGTTCCTCCTCTTCCATTGTGTAGCTAAACAGGAGGTTGACGAGTTGTTTTGTATCCCACATGTGCTGCGCTGTGACTTCTGCATCATTCAAAAAATCGCACTCTTGCAATTTTGCAGATTCCTCTTCCACTCTTCCAAATTCGGCCACGACTTCATTGATACCGTAAGGTAAATTCAGGGTGTCGTTTAAGCCGTTGATGCAATCCTCCTGATGCGCAACAACGGTACTCGCTGTCGGCGATGATTTATGCGAGTTTGAATGAGGCTCCGAGACCGCACTTTTTCGTTCCAAATGTGAGAAATGCGTCGTTGCAGATACAGTGGAAGTGGTACTTCGCGGAGAATGGGTTTGAGTCGAAGTATGCTGCAATTGAAGACGCGGAAATGACGACGCCGAAGTGGGAGAGTTTGATGATGCAGAGATGGTGGAACTTCTATTTTCTGGGATGACGATCCCCAAACGCGCGCGTGACCATGGAGAACGTGGGTGCGACGAGGAAGATATAGAAAGCGGGCTCAAGAATCGGGGCTCCAACTTTGGAGCTTTGGACGCCTCATATTCTTGAATATGTGCCGCCAAGGATTGGACCGTGCGATGGACCTTTTCCTGACGAGTGATAGGTGCATCCGAATCGTCCGAAAGCCTGCATTGAATATGGAGTTTAAAGTTGAGCGAGAGAGGCAGTGAATAGGCCTAATAACCCTTGATCTAGCCCTATAATGAGAAGCGGATTTCGATTCGTTTCAATTTCTGATGCTTCATGATGGACCGAGTTTGTTTTGACTGGCACCTGCACAGCTTTCTGTGCTCGTCCCGTCAGATGCTTTGCGCAGACCAGAATGGCGAAACCTCCAGCGACCCCGACGATTAGGCTGATTGCCTGCGCTGCGAGGGACATGGTTCGATGGAGCGTTCGAGCCAGGGGGTTCCTTGTCGTTGAACCACTTTTCGACAAACCTGAAGCGGGACCAACGAAGCACTCCAAACAAGACTGAACCCTCTCAACCAAACCAAACCAAATCAACACAAACCTAGGCAAAAATGCAGGCTCAGCAGCTACCGGCGCACGTGGCCAGCCTCATCGCGTCACTCGCGCGCTTCGTTGGCGCGCGGCAATACGCGGACTTGCGTGTGTCAGCATTCGGCGAATCCTTTCTTCTTCACCGCGTCGTGGTCGTCGCGAACCCGTACTTTGACTCTATCATAAATGGGCCCTGGGCTGAACAGGGCTCAGACAGTTTGAGCCTGTCGTTTGACGACCCAAATATCTCCCATCTCGCGTTTCGCCTTGTTTTGGCACGGTGAGCGCGTCATCACAATCTCATTCAGCTCATTAAATATATATATAGGATGTACGGACAGTTTGATGAGAAGGCAATCACCCTTGACAACGTGCTTGAACTCCTGGGTGAGATTTTACGATTGCTGCGCCGAGTTTTGCTGAGCCGCAAACATCATCATCAAAACCAGCGACTGCAAGCTTCTTCAGCGACGACGCTCTCTGTAATACATGCGTCACTTTTATTTCGTCCAATTTGACTCCATCCAACGTATCCTCATTTCTGGCATTCTCGGAAAACAACTTTTATGGCGTCTCGTCCTCATCGATCACTGAAAAGTGCATCGCGTTCCTTTGCAAAACTGCTTTTGAAGAGCCGCAATCTCTCGAGTCCGTTTCTACTTCTTGGTTCATAAAGATTCTGGCATCCGACTGCTTCTACATTTCCTCCGAACGTGCTCGATTAGACCTCATTGTGCGACTTTATAAACTCAGATTTGGAGAGGATGATCCTATTTCTCGCGCTCTCGTTGCAGAGGAAATGCCTAAAGAAGTTGAAAGTTCAAAGCGTCACCGCGATGACCTTGCGGCTCGCAGCATGACCGTACGGACTATTTTGAGGGAAGATTCGAATGCTACTCTGGTGGAGGATGCGTCGTCGATGAGGGGAGAAGACACTACAAAGCAGAATACGGACTGGAGCTTGTTGGCAGATACATATGCTTCGGATCCGTTCCAGTTGAATTCAAAAGTGCAGGAGGAGATTTTGGAGATTGCGGAGGTGTATATTGACGGGGACACCGAATCGGATTATGACGGAGAGACCAATGAGGCCGACTCAGTTGCCAAACAAGGAGACCAAGACGCTCACGAAGCCCTGGATATCATGATCTCACGAGCAGTCATTCTGAATCACGTCCCCGAGCACGATCTTCCTGAAATACAACACTCAGGGCGCAGCCTCGACGGCAAAAGGTCCGCGTTCGTTACCCTTGTCAAGGCTGCACAATCAAAGGAAATTGGACTCAATTACAATGTGGGAGGTGTCGTGCTGGACTCTGCAAACAATCTGGGAACCGTGTCAGCCCCAGCTTCCGATGCATTCTTCAAAATGCTTCAAAATCCAGTTGACTGGAGTGCATATGGCGAGTTCCCGCCTTTCCGTTTTGGATACGAGTTTACAGTGGATCAATTGGAGCAATCTCGACGCGTGCGCGGGCAGAACGTTTACTCTTCTCCCAAAGTTTTCTATGGCGGTTCGCTGTGGATGCTCTACATCAAGGTTTCGAAAGACGCGCCAACCAATCTACAAGGCGGGCCGAATTTCGGTATCTTTCTCCAACGGGACCCTGCACGACCTGGAGAGGATGACTGGGAGGATTCGAGGTTCGAGGCGCGCGTATGGTTCAAAGTGACAGCGTTCACGGCCTCATCGGTTGAGTATTTCATATTCATTGTATTCGGTTCACCTATTGAATTCTTCGTTCCCATAGCAGAGCCGCGTACTCGATACCAAACAAAACTTCAAGCTGCCAGGCTGTTGGGGTTGGCCTGCTTTTTTGCAGTCCTCCGAAGTATTTTCAAAGGGTGACGCCCCACCGGCAGAGGGATTGAAGTGTGCTGTTGTGTTGGGACTCATGTGAAGCTGACAGTTCTCGCATTGAAACTTGTATAAAGCATTCTGTCGCTGTATCTCTTTTCCAATTATTTTTTGCGGAGAAGCATTTTGGCCCTGGTTCAGCCTTGGTGCTGTTCCATTGGGGTTCTCAGCGGGTCGTGTTGTCATGGCACTTGTATGTACCTCCAAAAAAGAGCCACTGAATCAAGCAACATCTCATACTGGAATAGCGTGCACATTTACCCCTACAATTTGACGCACACACACAAACACTTTGCCCTTTCTCCTACTCTTAAGTGGAACTCTTTTCCTGACTACTGTCTGTTTTTCCTATTCTTCCCTTCTGGAAACGTATAAAATCCAATAAAATTTCTTTATTAGATCCCATTTCGATCTCGAGGCACCGGGATGGCCTCCCATTTGTTCCTGTCACCTCATTTCCTCACAGCCCTTACACTATCTTCAAGTCCATTGTCGGCAAGGTTTGCTTTCCACCATCCAATCTACGGTCAAACTATTTTCCGCAAGCTGCTGCTTAAGAACATGCTACCTGCTCCGTTTCTGCAACTTCCTTCAACTTCCTGTCACCATCTTGCTACCTGAGACCAAGCCAAAGAAGTCAAACTGCCACGATGCAGTCACGATGCCACCAACCAAAACTGGAACTTGCTTCTCCCACCTCACGCACAACTTGGAATCTCTACCCTGCCTGAATTCTTTGTTGATTCACATTCCCGTCTGAGTTCCACTCTAATTCCGTGTTCTGTGGATAAGATCCTTTCTCAAAGTATGTGATTACATTTTTAATTTGCTGAGCTGTTGATCTACAACAGGGACAAATACTTGGTTAAGCAGGCGGTTCAGGCTGATAAGTATGGGGATTTCCTTGTTGTCACCCCCTACTTCATTATACAACCATTTCATGGAATTTGTCTCAGTACTTCGGTGTTGACTTGTTCATTAGTTTCAAGTACATTCCTACATTAATATTCTATTTTATTTGCGTTCCATCGCAGAATTGATTAAATATAACTCCCAGTCCAAACGCAATCCTGTCCGAATCAATTCTTCCTTGATAGTTTCGCCCTCAATTTTCCACCGACTCAGCGATACCGCGTTTCGCGAGTCCAATCCGATCCCACGAGCTTGCCAAATTCGCGAACCAAGCATAAGAATCTGAATCGCAGGAATGTTTGCCTTCTCTCGCTGCACAAAGTCAATAGCACGTTGCGCCTTCATAACAAATTGTGCGCAGCCTCCGTTTTGCCATAACGGAATCAATGATTGGGCAACAGCTTGCACATACGGCCAGCTGTGCAATTTCGGGCGTGTTATTTGCGTTTTTATGAATCTGAAAATTCGGAGACTGATTTCACGACTTGTTCGAGATGGAGACTCTTTCCTGTTCAGGAGATCTAAGGAGTGCTCAGACATGATGAGCAAGAATTGTAGCCAGCTCGAAAATGCAAAAACTCTCTGTTGCAAGTGAAAAATAAGTTTTGTCGGAAGTTAACCAGTCCTTACCAAAGGTGCATTCTTCATACACATTTCGATTGCCTTCATATTTTCTGCAATATCGGAGGAATCTCTCTTCATTCGGGAAGCGCAGACTTTGATGCGAATAACGTTGACGTGAAATTGCAAGAGCCTCAGAACATCATTGAAAGTTTCATGGCATGCCACAAAATGCTTCATGCCTTCCTCATACAGACTCAAGGCTCGATCAAGGTCGTTCAATCTGGCTAATGAATTGGCAACAGAGATTGCACCTTCCGCTAGAAAAAAAGGTTTTGCACCCTTTCCATAGTGGCGCCTTTCATTTCGGTCGAACCAATTTTCAACAATTTCGTCGTCATAACCAGACGTCTGCATATGTAATCTGGCAAATTCTGCAAAGAGAAACGACTTGTCAGACATTCCAAGGCCTTGCCGAATCGTTAATGTGAAGGCTTTTCGATAATTAAAAGCTGCAGTAAAGATGTCGGACTCAAGAACCGATTCCACAGCTAATACTTCAAATGTGTTGGCGTACATGAAAGATTCATACAGCGTCATGTGATGCTCCATGTCATTTGATGAAAGCATTTCAAACATTCCGGACGCATTTTGTTTTGCCACAGCCGACAGCTGCAAGAAGCCGAATATTTTAGTGATGGTTGCCAAAGTAGAAAAGTAGAAGCAGATTCGATAGGTTCTGCTTTCTTGAGCGAGCAGTGACGGTGCGGTAATCAACAGTGATAACATCAGCATCTCAAGGCCTGGCTTCGTTTGCTCATAAACATGGTTCATAATAATAACAATTGAAATGATTTCTTGAAACAGTTTGTCTTGTTCTTCCTCAGTCATGGGTCGCATATACTTACAAGACTTCTGACTAGTTGCCGAAAATAATTCAGCATTAGGAAAAGTCTCAATGAGTAATACGCTAGCAGCAGCCTTAATTGCTTGGTCAGACCGCAAATTCAGTATACTGATTGTCTTTTTTACTAAGCTGTAAACGTTGCCCACCAAAGTCAGCAAGCTGGGATTAACAAGCGAAGGCTTGCAGCCCAAAACAGCTAGGCTGTTTCTACCCAAGGTCAGCGCTTTCTCGTACTCGCCCCTTTCAAAGTAGATTCTGGCTAATACGCGGTACTCACGCACTTTTTTCAAGAATGTATCGGCGACGTCCATGTCTTTTGTCAATTCAGAAAGCATTTCATAGTATTCAAGTGCCTCCATTGACTGATTCATTTCTCCACATTCCAAAAAGGCTTCGTAAATGTGCACTTTCTTTTTCTGCTCCTCGCCAGAGATTTTGCGCAAGAAGAATATAAGAGACTGTCTGTACGATGCTCGTGCAGCTCCTTCTGAATGCAAAAGCGCGCTTTCGTAAAATTGAATGAAGACTTTGCGAATGTTTTCCCGCATGGACGGCACCATACTGCTAATAATCGCTTGTTGAATCAAATAATGCGAGAAGCACATTTCGTTTTCGTCGTCTGTGTGCTTGATGAAGTTATACTTATCTTCAGCGCGGAGAAGAGCCAGGATAGCAGACGGTGCCGGTTGTACGCCCGTCTCTTCCACAGAAGAATGGAACAAAAAAAGTGCTGCAGATACTTCATCAAGCTTAAAATATTGTCCTGATATGGCGAAAACACGAAGGAGGCATTTCATTTGGGCGGACAGCTTGTCAAACTGAGCAATCACTGCAGCTGCTGAACCAAAAGCTAACTGAAGGTCCTTCAGACCCATGGCAACTATTACACCATCTTTAACACTAATCATCCTTTCTTCAATTAAAGTGCTGATAAGAATTCCGGTAACCATCGGATTCCCTTGTCCTCGGTTAAGAATTTCTCGCACCATTTCCTCAGAAATTGAATGGAAATCCATCAGCGGGGACAAGCGTGATTTACACATTTGCTCTACCCCTCTGGAATCCATCGGTTTCACTTCGATTGTGTGAATATCCTCTTGAAGAATTTTTTTCAAGAGCTCCCCGGACGTCGGTCTCCACTCTTGAAGTGGTCGAGCAGTAAAAACAAAAAGCACTTTAGGACACTTATGAATCAAATTCTTGGCAAGCTCCAGTGAGTACGAGTCACACCACTGAATATCGTCCAATGTGACACAAATCCGCACCCCGACATCACAAACAGCGTTTAAAATCTCTGAAAGCACTTCAGCAACCGACGATATGCCGTTGACAAATGACTGCGATGTTGAAAATCCTGTTATGGGATTCAGAGTTTCAATGCAGGACAAGGGAATATTCAGTGTTGTTAAAATTCGAAGCAGCTTCGGCAGTTTGTCCTTATTTGACGAAGTAGTCTCTGAAACGTTGCTTATGGACATTCTCTCCAATAAACGAGACGGGGTTCTTCCTTCTGATGTGAACAACCGAACACCAAGACCAGAATGACGCGAGCGTGGTCGTGGACTATCCGATTGACCTTTCAATATACCCTTATTGCTGTTTCTCAGATCCTCATCGCTTCGTGCTTTGGATTGCAGCCCTGGATTAAGAGAATGTCCACTTTCTCCACATTCAATGGCTGTTAATCCACGTTGGATCATATTTGGACTCTGGCGCAAAGTATAACTATTGCGCGAAGATGACTTGCCACTCCACGGTTGAAGTGTTCGCAAAAAGGCCGCTGATGATTTTTCTTTTTCCGAGTGAAGGTTATCGCGACTGTGGCCAGGGGAAGCATGAACTGATTCAAGACTGAGAGTTGGTGGACTATTGGAATATTTCGCAAGATTGGAGCTGTTTTTAAAGTTGACCACTTTAGAAAGTGAATCAGAATTCGCAGCTGACTCATGAATTCTATCTTGGCGCATAGTTGCAATATTTCCACGCTCGGAGCGTCCACTCCATGGTCTTGGTGGGCGTACCGCTATCTCAGATGTAAATTTGTGTTTTGTGAGGCTGGTCTCGACGTTGTCGTCATTTTCATCGGAATTCTTGGCGACATTCTGGTCGCTGGACGCGCCAGGAGGACTCATGGAAACCGGCGTTGTAGTGGAAAAATTTGCACTTGTTGGTGAATTGTGTGTACGCACACTTAATGGAAGGGAAACTGAAGTGCTTGGTTTTCCTTCCTCATTCAAAATGGTTGTTTCCTGTTGAGTAACTTGGATATCTTCATAAACACTGGGTTTTTTTGGTGTGACATCCTTTGACATCATGGCGAAGTTGACATTGAGACCCGACCGATATGGGTTGTACCAGATGTCGGAACGGACGTCGGAACGACCGCTGCCTGGCCGACGTTGAACAACCGGTTCTGCCAAGAATTTGTTGGTGGTTGGAGATTCAGATTCATTGTTGTCGGTACTTCCTTCAGTAGAATTGTCGTCTTTTCGTTTCCCAATGTCACCTCCATGTTTTGTTTCCAACTTTGACATCGCATCGACGTTCCCACACACTTGATCGAGAAAACTATGAAACACGCGCATCCAACAGAACAAAAGTGTCTCTTTTTTGTGTTCTAGCGCAAGACCAACACTGAAAGAGGCGTGCAATCAGTGGTAATGTGAAAAGTATGCAACCAACCATAATACTTCTGTCTCTTCAATTTGATCCTGAAGCCAAGACGTTATTTGAGTTTTGCCGATTCCACTACTTCCTAACAAGATGATGCTCTTTGCGTGTTGTGATGAGCGCCACATGTGAAGGCTATTGGACATAGTCTCCAGTTCTTTTTCGCGACCACAGACAGAAATATGTGCATGTGATCGTACAGAGACGTTGTCTCCCATAGGATTGTATATTTTCACTGGATGTGGTACGCCTGTTTTATAAGTTTAGTCACGACCCGTTTGCTCAATATCCAAACCTTTCAAAGTGACCGGCGGAATATCAGTTACGTATTGAAAATGCGATACTGTCTTTAGGTATGTTTCATGGTCACAAAGCACAGTCCCGAGACATTGATCGAGGCACATTAAACGTGCGGCATTGTTCACGACAACTCCCAGAACCGTATTGTCACATCGTTCCTTGCTCCCCACAATTCCAGCAAATACTGTGCCCGTGGTGACTCCAATAGAGAATCCAAGTTTATCCTCCAAGCAATTCGGAATCTGCTTCGCGATTTCCGTCGCTGCCAGCATTGCGACATAAGATTCTCCCTTCTCATGTGCCTGCCCTTCCAACCCCCACACCAACAAAGCTGTCAAGCTCTTGTCATCGCAATTGAACTGCCTTATACACCCCTCAAACTCATGTACCTTTCGCATGATTAGCAAGCTCGCGTCCTGCAGCTGCTTTAAATTACGAGCTTCTGCAACGGTCTCGGATTGAAACCCTCCGAATTTTAGAAACACAACCGACACGGATCGGAGCTGGTCTGTTACTCGCCCCTGCACCATTCCAATCACCTTCGCGACCGAATCATCGATGTAAGATTTTGCGTATGGTAGATAGTTTACGTTACGTTCGTTGAATGGCACCAGAAGACTTTCTTTTGACTCGATTTGACAGTTTTTCAATGGCATGAGATACTTGAAGGCTTTCAGTTGGAACTCGGACGTTGCGTCCTTCTCCGAGATCGAATACGAAGATTCTTCCATTGGAGAACCAGAAATTCCAATTGTTTCCATGAGGCATTGGTTGAAGTTACTCGTGAAAACGAAATCCCCTTGTTTTCCGAGATTCAGATTCGTTCCTGCCTTGGCTAGCGCTTCACCAGCAATAAAATACTCGCGTCTACCGTAAGACGCAATTTGATGGGACGAAGAATATCGACGCTGCTGTGCAGTAGGTCGCTTTGATGAACTCCAACGTCCCCCGATGTGTATGTGATCCAGCGATCCAAGTGCCAATCCAATGTGGATCTTAAGTGATTGTTCAAATATATCTGTGTGAGGTGATGAAGTTATTGTACTGAATTTGCTTGGCAGGTTGACTGTGATTTTGTAGTCCCGAAAAAGCTCGAGCAGTTCCAAACAGCAAAGGAGGACGTTTAGACAAAGCGCTTTTTGATATAGGGGTACCGGATTAGCGGAATCAGGGTCGAGTGTCCTAAGTGAAACGAAGTTATCACTTGTTAGGTAAAATCAAATTACTCACCAACACGCAATCACAGCATCCCCTGCAAGCTTGACTATCGAGCCTGCATACTTATGTACATATTGAGTGATTACGTCCATGGGAGGATTTATGACATCTTTTATTTTAGCCCCGGAGTCTGTTCCCAGTGCCTCTTCCAGCTTACTCGACAGTTTCGAGTAGCCTATATTAAGTGATCTTGTCAGCGAGGATGAGGATATACTTATTAAAAACGGCGCCAGTATTGGCTCAAACGAACCAGAGATGTCAATAATCGCCACGAGCGCGTAATCATCCTTCAACGCCTTGGGCAAACTGAGACTTGCATCGTTTCCTGTCACAATACTCCTCACATGTTGAGGCAGAAGAACCAATGGGTCCATGTGGGTCTGGGGATGGGTTGTCGATCTTTCCAAGGGGAGAACAAAGTAACCACCATGAGTTCAAATCGCATAGGCAAGGGTCCGCACATTCTGAGATATTCACGAAAAGAAACTTATTTTTACTATCGATGGTGTCGCTCCGGTGACTGCATGCGAGCTTTGTCGGCTTACACTTGTCGCCCCATAATCACCAATGTATCCGCAACGAGGACGCTGTCAAACGTTGCACCCATGATAGCTGTTTCCCTTCACGCAACTTCCTCCCCAGGTTCCACCACACAAATGGCGGCCAACCCGCGTGCAGCAATCATGTCCACTACCATTCCGACGATAGCACTTAACGTCAGGAGTCCCGGTTTTGCCGTGCACAACACTTCAAGGTTGTAGTCATTTCCTTGGCAAGCGGCCCGATTGCATTCTATGGTTGAAAGTGGCGCTGATGACAGTTGCGTCCGCGACAATACGGGGAGCGTTCCACCGTAATGGTGACAAATATCCCATCTGACTTGGGGTTTACGTTTACATGTCGGTTGGGTTTCGTCCTGTTTGGACCTGAATCCTACCTGGTTTGGGGGGTCTTTCAAATTTCCCGTTGAGCACATCACTCCACATTGTTTCACATTCAGTTTTGAGGGCCACGTTCGTAGGTTGATCGGACGAACGAGGATCGCTGAGGTCGAATGGCGACTGCGCAGCCTATGGACTTAAAGCGGATTCTCAGTTGACCATAATCCATTAAAATACGCATGATGTGAGTCGTGAAGGGATGAAAGAATGAGTTGATTAGATCCGGTCGGTGAATGCGCGTCACATGGTCAGATGGTTGTTTTGATGAAAGCCCGCATGGAAACTGACACTTCAGTCCGAGGTGGGAAGTGGAAGGGACAAGACTCCGATGACCGAATTCCTGAGGCAACTAAGGGTAAAAAAACGGAGGGAGAATGAAAACAGAACCAAGAAGGCGATGTAATTGAGCAATGGCACCACTCGCAATAAACTGTAAAGTAAAAAAGAAGAAAAGCGCAGACGGAAAGTCCCCTTCTCATCCAACTCGAAATCAGCTGCTGTTGTTGGTATTGTTGTCGTGGTGATCGGCACGGTCCGCAGCCCACAGCTCCAACGACTCCCATCCTCCACGTGGCTGGTTCAACCATCTTGCCGCACGCTTGCGCAAGTTGGATTGACGGATAAAGCAAACGGCACCAATGGAAACCAAAGCCAAAATTGCGATCACGATTCCAACCATCGCTCCAACGCTAATAACAGCACCAACCGACTCAACTCCATGCATCTGAATCTCGAAAATTCCCACTTGGCAAGGTCCATTGCCCTTTTCGGGGACAGGAACAAATGTCCAGGTCGCACCGTTGACACCGTCAAAGGTGCCCCTGGGGGCTTCGCTATTGAAAGCGCAAATGTCCCAGGCAACAGTGTTGCCGTCGTCTTCAACCATGGCGCGCGTGCACAAGAGGTACGCGGCAACGTCCATAGACCCTCCATTGGCATAGTTCAAGGACAGCTTCGTTGCGTTGGATCCACCTGGGTTTTTGTTGTTAAAATGCTAGACATGTTACGGATGGAGGCAAATCAATTTGCCCAGTCTCGTTATGTTTCGCTGCAGTGGTTCACTCATGGATCTTCGCTATTCTCGCTTGACGATTGACTCACCATCCTGCGCATCAAAGAGCACCGACATGGAGGACACTGAGAAGGATCCAGTCGAATACTTTGAAAAGTCGGCTTCCACGCTGCACAAGTAATTTTGGGTTGCGATCAGAAGGCCTGAAACAATGAGGGCATTCCAACCAAGCATGAGGGGACACTCACGTCACCTCTTTGCACGAGGCGTCTACATTCGTCCCGTGAAGTTAGACCGCATCTCAACATGCAGGCTTCACATACCTGGCGCAGACTTCCAGTCAGTCAGGTGATGGCTTTCGTCGTTGGGAGCCGTCTGACGAACGTTCATGATGTTGCATCCGACACCGTAGCAGTTCTTGGCGTTGCTGTCCGTAGACGAAGCAACTAGCGTCGAATGGCTGATCAGTTCCTTGGATGCGAACGCAGACATGGTTGGTGGATGGCTGGTTTTCTTGCTTTTTTTTTCCCCTTCTCACGTTGCAGCAAAACTCCGAAGACGATGCGTCACGAACACTGGTGGCTGATGACCACCGTTTGCTTCGCAACGCTTCTAACGTATTCCCTCTTCCCAGTTGTCTAATTCTCGCTACCCACATTTAGCAAGACTTCAAGCTGACGCTTGGCTCCAGGTGCCTCCAGAAATCTGTTCAAAATGGATGAAATCAACGTGGAAGAACGCAGCTTTTGAGCCGGCACTCTCCTCTACAATGCGTATTCATTAGCTCCGAAGCATTCGCCGAGTGGAAGGAAATATATCCTTGTGCCATTACGCTCGAAACTACTGGGAGTATCTAAATGCAACTATTAATTTACATCTGGGCAAACCGAATAATAATAATAATAATAATAATAAACGATTGCGAGTGGGTGGTTGCGCCACGTATTAACTTTGTGTTGAAGGTGAAACAAGAACCAAGCAAAATCGAGACTTGCAAACCGAATGACGCGCATTGTGAGCGAAGAGCTCGTGTCGAAGTCCGTCCTCGAAGCGTCGTCGACGGACCCTCAGGACCACTGCTTCGGCAACAACTGCGGCATCAGCAACATCAAGGTGTGTGTGCGGGGGTGCGAGCGCAACCAACCGCAGTGCGACTGACAAGGGCCGAAAGCAAACCGCACCAAACGACGAGACAAACCATCCCACAAACTGGCAGAGTGCAGCAGACCCGAACTGCGCCCCGATCTGGTCTGCATTCCCCGTGGCGAGCTGCCTGGCGTCTCCCCACTCAACTTACCGTGCCCTCCATCCATTCAACAGGGTCACCGCAGACTGGAGCGCAAAGGGCCCTTACACTGTATCCTCTCTCTCTGTTCTCTACACGCAAAATAACGGTATGTAGAGTTACACTCCGATTCGATGCCAACAACCAGGAACCTCACAACAGGCGGCGCAAAAACGAACAACATCCAGCTCAAAAAGTCGGACGGATCGTACACCGACATTAGCAAGTATCTTTTGTGTGTTGCAACAACCGTCTACGACGATGACATCCCCGTCAAGTTGAGTGCTAACAAGGTTGGCAACCTGTCATCCAAACTAACTACATTCATCTTTGCAAGATGGGATATTTGTGCGTTGGACTACTCAGCACCCCCAGGTTCGTCGACGTTAACGCCGCACTCGCATCGTCTAACAACAATGCAAAGGAACATATGCCAACATCATCGGCGCAAAGTGGAACTTCCAGCCTATACGCGGCCCGGCTCCCCCTCAATCACCGCAAACAATCGTCCCGTCTCCCCAAATCTCGAGCGCGGCGGTTGCCGCGTCTTCCTCAATGTCAACCACACAGGGACTCAGCATCATCCCAAGCCCCTCACAACCTGCCACAACAACGACCACAACGCTCTTCCAAACGTCGTTATTGACTGTCTCGACTACATCGTCTCTCTCACAGGTTAAATCCTCCCTCCCCGTTGCAAATAGCACCCTCGTAGTGCGTGATGATGGAATCCCCGTCCCCCGCTGCCAGATGGGGCTCTACGAACTGCAGATGCACGGCATTGCCATGCCGCGCACGGGCCTGCCCATCAGCGCCGTGATTGGGATTGTGTTTGGAATCGCGCTTGTGACGGCGATTGGGGTCGTATGCTGCTGTCTGAGAAAAAGCAGCACGCGCAAGAGCATTGCGAACTGGTTGATGCAGCCGAGTGGAGGGTGGCAGCGGTTGGAGTTGTGGAAGGATGGCGATGATGCGTGATTTGGGCGACTTCAGGATTTGCTGGCGCGACGTCAGTAGATTAGCGTTGGTGTAGTGTCTTCTGTATTGTTAAATCTTCCGCGTTGTATGTCAAAAAACAAACAAATTAAAATAGCGAAAAATGTCATATCACTTCATGGCAAATGATGATGGACGGGACGACTTCAGTGGCACCAAGAAATTCCTTGATCTTGAGAATATTGCCTTTTGTTGCGTATATTCCATGAAGGATATTGGTATGAAGAAATCACGTGAGGGACCCACGCGTGCGAGAAGCCCGAGGTGCATTGTAATTGATGACATGTTGCTTGTCTTCTTTGCGGTGGTAATGACGGACAAACTTTTCAACCCTTACGAAAATGGATGAATTCTCCTGTCCTTCTACTTTATTTGAACAATACAACAAGACCCTTTTTGCTTACTTTCCCCATGGCGTTCCTCGGAATTTGGTCACAGAAGTACCAACGTGTGGGTACCTCGTACTTGGCCAATCGAGTTTTCAGGGCAGTCACGAGCTCGTTTTCAACAACGGCGCGGTTTCGATCACAATCAACCACAATCACAGCCGCCACCCTTTCTCCCCAAACTTCATCTGGCACTCCAACAACAGCCACATCCTTGACACCTTCCAATGAAAGAATCTCACGTTCAATCACCAAAGCGCTGAGCTTGAACCCTCCACTCTTAATGATGTCCTGACTCGCGCGGCCCAAGATTTGAAATGACCCATGCGGCTTCGTGACCGTAACAATATCCCCCGTCACAAACCAGTCATCCTGAAACGTCTTTCGCGTGGCAGCCTCATTGTTCCAATACTCCTTGAACACCTGCGGTCCGCGAACCAAGAGCTCCCCACTCGCGCCTTCCACGCTTGTTACATCACGCCCCACCTCATCGACAATCTTGACCTCCACATTCGGAAACGGCACCCCGACGCGCCCGGGCTCGCGCGGACCATCGTACCGGTTGCCAAGCGCCATGCCTATCTCAGTCATGCCGTAGCGCTCAAGGAGGCGGTGTCCACTTATGCGCTCCCAGCGGTCGAAGACGGGGCTCGGGAGGGCTGCACTGCCGGAGACCATGAGGCGGAACTGGCTGCAGGCAGCGGACATCTCCTTCTGCTTTGACAAGCTGGACGAGTCGTAATTTTCGAGGAGGCGTGCGTAGATGGTGGGCACGGCCATGAAGAGGGTCAAGTTTTGTTCAGGCGACAGAAAACGCTCCCAAGTTTGAGCGGGAGTTAATTTTTCAGGTGCCATTTCTAGGGTCGCACCCGCGGCGAGTGCGCAGGTGACAACGTTGATCACTCCGTGAACATGGTGCAAGGGGAGAACGAGCAGAATCTTGTCTTTCGAGGACCAGTGCCACGCGCTTAACAGAGAAGAAACGTGAGCTTCAACATTCTTGAAGGTGGTCAAAACGCCTTTAGGCTTTCCCGTCGTTCCTGCAAGGCAATATGAGCCTCACGGGTCAGCAAGGAAAGGCTTACCCGATGTATAAATGATCATGGCACCCTGTTCTTTGTTTATTTCGGTGAAGTCTACTGTCTGCGGTTGTGAGACAAGCGAGTCGGACGCGTTTTGGTGTGCTGGAATGTTCAATTCCAAGGTGCGACAGCCGCCTCTCTTCACGACCCTTTCATCCGCCACCGCATCCTTGATTACATCCCCAAATGAAGGATGGTGGATCACAATGGAAGCCTGTGCATCGCTGAGAACGTGTGCGAGCTCGGAGGCAGGCTGAGATGTGCTCAAAGGCACAGCCACGCACTCCTTCATCCAAGCACACCATTGCGCCACAACCCACGGATACTGGCGCGGAAACAGGAATGCAACGCGGTCACCCTTCTTTCTGTTCGTTGGGGCGGAAAAAGGTAAGGTATCCGAGCTTGAAGGACCACATCACATCCGCCACAACATTACATTGTGCGCATTTCATCCGTCTGAGCTAGCATGAACGCATCGCGGAGAAGGCGTGCGTAGGAGTAGACGCCATCCGCATCGACCACCGCCGCTTTAGACGCATTCTCGGGCCTAGCGGCGTTGGCAAAAACGCTGAACGAAGGCAGGCGCAGGCGCGGAGTCGAAGCGCTGCTGCTCGCAAAGGTGCGAGAGTCACGGAACGCACACCGGGTGACAAGGTGCCAGAAAAGGGGCATTTTGTCGGAAGCAAACTTTGGTTCCAAAAAAGTCCGTTGTTCGTCGTTGGTGTCCACAAGCTAGGCTTTTCCACCACGAGTTCCAGCATCGTTCTCTGTTCACAATCATAATCTTGCCAATTCTCTGTCTCTGCACGTCTACCCACTCCTCACCATTTATCTTTTTATTGCCTTCAAAGGTTGCCTCCTTGTCTGGCCACCAAGCCACTTTTAGACAAGAAGTCAAACTGTCACGATAAGCCAGTACGCCGCGAAACAACGGTATTAGGATTGAGAGGATAATATTATGCGAGCTGGTGGCATCCTGGGTTCAGGAAATCACGTCACTTGAAAAACACGTGAGAAAACGTTCAATGCAAGTTGCAACTCCGCCTTCCATTCTGCCCGCTTCACATTCAGGCAATGCCAGTTAAAATTTCGCCTTAAAAAAATCCAAAATGAAAAGGGAATACCCACAGGCAGAGTCATCAAAGCAGCCTTAAGAACAGCACTAAAACTACTATTCAAATCTGAACTATCCTGATTCTAAATTCAATATTTGCCTTGAAAGTGTTCTTGGGGACAGTCTTGAAAACAATGGTATCTGGCTGTTTGTTGTCATTCGCGACTGCTCGTACCTATATTCGTGCCTAGACAGTATTCAGTAACACTCACCAATTTTGAGTGCCATCGAGTTCCAAACAGCAGTCTGACTGGTTTGTACCAGATGGTGCCTTGGATGTAGTCGTCCCCATTCATTGGCTCGCTTGACCGGTGTTGCAGTTGCAGCGAATATAAGCGCCCGCGACTGCCAAAGTATTCCGAGGAAGAATAGATGACCTGCAGTCACTGGTCACACCATTGTTGTTGTTTGGCTATATTTGATTACGTTACCGCAGAAACACGTCAACGAGTATGTATTGTATCTCGCTAATCTGAGGGACTTGATATAGCCAATCCATGGACAGCTTCTTCTATTGGGGAATGTTGCTCGGATTGACTTCATCAAGATCACATGGCTGGCTCCAACATCTGTAACGCGCCCTTGGCATCCGCACATTCCTGAAACCTACGATTGTGGCTGGCATTGGTACATTTTCGCTCACAGAAACTTGGGCTTTCTGGCTCACCCGAGTCACCACAGACTATTTAACTATCTCTATCCGCAATGCTCACTAGATTATCTTTGTCTATCTGACTAATCAAGAATCACATGATATCACGCTATGACAAGGAGCTGAGAGTGGCTTTACAACGAGACTGGGCCTTGTCAGCTCACTTCCAATCAGAATTCACGAAATCGGAGATGCCCTTCACAACCGTCGCGCACAGACCTCCACTGTCGAAGCTGCGCGACGCAAACACACCATCGCCCTTGTCATCAGACGCGGGCAGTGATGCTGGCGGCGGTGCCAGAGGTGTTGGAGAGCCCGAAGCCGCGCTCTTCGTTCCGTTGAACGCGCGCAGACGCCGCCCATCCAACTTTAATTCGCTGCGCCACTTTAAAAGCGTCTCAGAATCGCGACTCTTTACCTCAGACATGGCCATGTTCAAGAAGAGCCTCTTCTCGGCCGCCGCAACCCATGTAAACGATCCCGAGCCCCTCCGCGCCACGGACCCTCACAGATCGGGCAGTAGCGAGTCTGACGCATTCTCCGCCGATAGTACGTCTAGATCGCTTTCGTCAATTGGAACAGAAAACCTCGAAATCGTTTCATCGGATCCCGAGTTCACGACAACACGTGCTCAGGCACTCAAAAAGGAGGTCAAGAACTTGCCCACACGGCCCCATTCAGCCCATGCCACTTCTCGCTCCCGCCATCGCGTCCCCGCACAGCCTCCAGCTAACACCGGGAGCGACCGCTCCGCCGTTCAATGTGTCCTGCGGGCCCAGGTCTCACAACCCACAACGTCATTCTACATGCGCGCCTTGCCTTCCACATGCATCTCCTTTGCCAGCAAGGATGGGCGCATTATTTTTCATCAGGCTCTTGGGGGGCCCTTCATGGAATGTTATTACGCCCTGGCGATGCATTACGTCACGCAGTCTGAACCCGCCTATTGTGGTCTCAGCACGCTCGTCATGTGCCTCAATGCGCTGGAAGTAGATCCGCTGCGGCAGTGGAAAGGTGTCTGGCGCTGGTTTGACGAGTCGACACTTGAAACGGTACGCGATCTTAGCGAGGTACAAGTCGATGGTATCACGATTGCCGAATTCGAATGCATGGCGCGGATGAATGGGCTCACTCCTGAATGTAGGAGGGCAGATTCTGTGTGAGTTGGCCCCAAGGTTTATTGTTGGGTGCATATCGTTCAAGACTGTTGTGCCTCCCAGATCCAAGGAAATGTTTGTTCAGGACTTGAAACGAGCCTGTGCATCTCAGACTGAAATTATGACCATCTCATACTTTCGCGGAACCTTGAATCAAACGGGGATGGGACACTTTAGTCCAATCGGTGGTTACAACGAGTCAACGAACCAGGTGCTTGTGTTTGACGTAGCACGATTCAAATACAGTGCGTACTGGGTATCAGCTGACTTACTTTGGTGAGGTTGTCTGTTTTATGTACTGGCGAAATCTCATGTTCCCGAAATAAGGGAGTCTATGCTTCCAATCGATGAGAGCACAGGAAAATCAAGAGGCTACTGTTTGCTCTCTAAAGCAAAACGAGGTCTTATCCATTCCGCTATCGGAAAGATATCTGAAGGTTACGCTCAATCGTGGCCAGTCGTTGCAAAAGCACTCGTGCAAGAGCTGGTCGTAAAAGTTCCCCTTGTTGAGTCTTTTCCTAACGTAGTTCAGGAACCTTCGTTTCAAAGGGCGTCCGCTTCTTTGATTAGCTTCGAGAGTCAGGTGGAGCTTTACGAGTCGCTGCCACAGGTTAATGCAGGAGTTGGATATCCGGGTAATGGTCATATGGGAAAAGGAACTGGTTCAATTTTCTCCAGGGCAAAGGATGGGATATTAGAGCTGGTTGTTGGCAAAGTGCTTGAGCGAATACCCAACGACTTTTTTGACTTAACAGACAATCCCCTTTTTGCACCTCCACTGGATCCTACTATCAGTGAAGTGCGTTTGTACCAAACTGGTCATTACGATCGACTGAAACTTACTCATCTCATCAGCCTTCTTCAAAAACCGACGCAACCAGTCCCTATTTCCCTGACGATATGCGCCTCCACATCTCGCAGACTCAATTGTATAATATCGTCCGCAAAGAAATCTACCGCCTTCAAAAGGCCAAAATGGACGCGTCCCCTGAATACGCTTACTTCACCTCCACCCAGAGCAGTCCTACCTGCAGCACCCATCTTCTCAACGCGCCATATCCCGCCTTCCACGTCCGCAGCATCAGCGATAACGCCAATGCGGTATGCACATCCGATCCCAGCGCAAGCGCCGTCACCAGCACTCACGTAAAAACGCATCCCGTCCCCGGCACAAATGCCACCGCGCGCACCGGCAGCGGTCTCAAGGCGCGTGCGGCGAACCCGCATTGCAGCAAGACGCACGCTGTTTGCGAGTGCTCCGGGTTTTCTCACGGCGACTACTTCTCGCGCTGTCGCGGGCACGTGCATGGTTACAAGGACTTTGTAGCGTTTTTGACCATCTGCGTCGCGTCGCTTGTGAGTGCGGGGCAAGTGCGGAGCGGTGGGGGAGGGGTTGCTGGGGCAGGTGGAGGGGTTGTGGTCGGGGACTGTGTGTGTCGCTCGTTGTTGGCGGGTGGGGGTGCAGGTGCCTGTGATGGGGTGGGTGTGTGTGGTGGGAGTCGGGCGGTTGCGAGGGAGGTGATTTTGTTAAGGGACAGCTTTCTTGCCATTAGCCAGTTGGTCAAGTGAGAAGTTTTGTATGTAGCATTTACTTTAATAAACTAGCAAGAAGGGGTTATTTCAATTGTCTGGGACCTCGGTCTTGACTTGGACTGTGAGGGGGTTTCAACGTATGGTGATCAGTCAACAACAAGGCAGAAAAGAGACTATACTCACTTCCATGGGCAGCCTTAATTTCCTTTTCAATAGCAGCAACAACCATTCTGTGTTGCTTCACGAGCGTCTGACCTTTGAACGCCGCGCTGGACACTTCGACTGCATACATGGCTCCACAGCCTATCGGATATGCAAATCAGAATCAATTGGATACAGAATGCGGGTCTAGAGGTCGCCATTGTTAGCTCTCACCGCCGCTAATGTCCTTGACGTTCAGCTTGGCGGGGGTCAGCTTTTCTTTTAGAATGTTGTAGATCTCCTGCTCTCCCTCTGTCAAACCAAGTGCGGGTGGAGAAGTTTGCAGCATCCGGCGGGAGGCATATGTCGGTGCAAGGCGTTGGATCGAGGTGGAGGCTAACAAGCGGAACATGATTTGCAAATGTGATCACAAAAAGCGAAGTTCTTCTCACTCGGCGCTTCCTCCGTCCGCGAGGTCCTTCGTCAAAGAATGTCTACCCCACGTCATCCATCCAAACTCGTCCTTCACTAGTTCCAGTCACTCGGTCACATTCACAAAATTCCCCGTCATTTGCTCTCTGTCCGCTTTTTAGGCGACAATGTGGATGGGCCGATTCGAAATCTGCCATTTCTTTTTCAGGGTGTGTCCTATGCCACCCAATCCAGCCGCACAATGCAGTCGATCGTTATTATTTCCCTTTGGGGCGCTGAAATATATTCCACCCGAGCAGTCAGGTCGGAGGCAATGTTGTTGACAGGCCCGCACTTTGCGACGCACACACTCAGAATAACTGCCATTAAAATTTATTGATGAATTTGCGAGCATTCCGAAAGTATAAGTACAAGTGGCGGATGAAGGGAAACGTCACGGATTTGGCGCACCACCATCCACCATGGCCAGATAGCGCATCAGGAACTCGACAAGGATCATGTGAAATGCCTTCTCGACTGCCGCGCGTTCCTCGGCGCCCATACTTGACGCCGTGAGTGCGGGCCCGGACACTTGCTGGACTCCGCAGGCCCACAGGTCCAGGAGACTAGGAGAGTCCTCAAGCTGATGCACGAAGCGGAATACGGTAAAGGCAGCGCGGCCGCTGCAGATGGACCTGCTAGCGTTGAGCTCATGGGAGAGGTTGCGCACGGCGTGTTCGTCAACGCCAGCGCGGGCAAAGACGAGGGAGAGGGTTGTGGCAAAGGTGCGCGCGAAGGCAGCGCGCCAGTGAAGGAGGACGGGAGCAGCGAGAGAGTTGAGGAGATGTGAGGTTGAGGTTGCGTCTGAGGCCGTTGAGGCGGCGATGGCTGCGACGGCCGTCAGGAACCAGTCCTGTCCTTGTCCCTGCGCCAGTGGCTGCTCCGCCGCTTGCTCCGGCTGCTCCGACGACGCGCGCCACCCTCCGTGGCGACGCACTGTACGCAGCTGCGCGCGCAGCGACCTGTGCGCGTCGCCTTCGCCCGCGTCCGTCAGCATCGCATCGCCGCCGCACTCGCCAACCTGCACATCGTCTTCATCGGTGACCTTGCGCTTGCGGCCAAAGCCTGCGTGCGAGGATGCGATCGACTGCAGAAGCATTGTGTCGGTTCGGATTGGCGCGGCTTCTCCGATCACCAATCAGGGCCGCTTGGCAATCTTGTATCAAGGGCTTGTTGTCATCAACATTGTCTCAGTCATTGCACCCAAAATCATGTCTTTATACAGGATTGCGACCAGATTGGCCAGACAGTGATTGATTTTGTGGACAGGCACCAAATTGTACTGTTTTGCCATATGATGCTGGAGTTCATTCGCATCGCAGAGGGCACAAAGATGATAGTTGGGGCGTGGCCATTGGAACCCGTTATTGATTGACACATTTCATCTTTGTTCTAGGGTTTTCTTCTACGATCGGAAAACTGTTAAAATAATAACTCCCGCGAGGAGAAAAAACGCGGCAGCAATTTTCAGCCACGATGCCTTTTTGACTTTAAGACCCCACAGTCCAAAAGAGTCTGCGATCATTGATGTCACAACCTGAAAAACAATAGTTTTAGGAGCAACAACTCTCAGGGAAGAGGAATCAAACCTGAGCACTTAAAATTGCTCCCATCATCACAGCGGTTCCGAGACGATCCGTGAGATATGTGAACATTATAATGATTCCATAACTGATCACACCTCCGAACCATGTCCACCAAGGCGCTTCTGTTCTCAGCATATGAGCAAATTTATGCCGTCTCAGCATATGAGCAAAATTGTGCCGTGAAGGGAAAGATACCTTTGAAAACTTTTGCAATGCTGACTCGAGTTTTCCGATATTCCAACGCAAAAACTATTGCGCACGGAAACTGACTGGCGATTGTGGACAGCAAGGCACCGAAAGCCGAGCTGTTGTAGCCTTTTGCTACAGTCGAGTTCAAGGCGGCTTGAAAATCATTCAAGACACCCGATATAGCAGCGAATAGAATGAAAAGCGCGAATAGCGCGAAGGAGAAGCGCGGTGTCGTTGCCGATGTTTCGTTCTCCACTACTTCCAGCGAAACAATTTCGAGCTTTGAATTATCGGTATCGCTAGAAGTAGATTGCGCGATTTCATCTTCCGAAGTCTCAGGTGTGTGTGGCTGCATATCGTCCTTGGCAACTCCAAAGGCAATGACTGACACGATCGCTATCGTCAATCCAACGATGGCACCGGCGCTAGGATTCCGTTGTGAGACGCCCAGGATTCCGAATGTGTCGATGGCCAGCGCACCAAGGATTTGAGCACAAACTTGCACGACGAAGAAGAGCGATGCCCCCAACCGCGGAATCAGGGCGATGATAGTGAACACAATCCAGGGCCCGAGAAGACCCCCTATATAGCCAAACCATGGTGTTGCTGGGGTTTGAATTGTGAGGGGCGGCTGTCACACTTCATATCAGCATACCTGCGAAGCCAGCCGCATAATCCACGGTTGTGCCCCCCTTTTCTTGAATCAAGAAGCCGAGAAGGGCAGCCAGAAAGGACGTGAAAAAGATGGCAAAGTTCGCAAAGCCTGGGCCTGACGAGTGAGATGCGAGCTTGGCGCCAGACACCCCTTGAAAAGTGCTGTGCGCAACGAACGTCGTCGTCGGTTTTGAGCGACAGCAGTCTGCGGAGAGACTCCAACTCACATGAGACTGCCAACGATGATGGGGAAAACAAGTGTCCAGTCAGCAGCCATTTCCACGATTGGTTGGTCCAGGCAATCCGGGCCATCTTCACAAACCACCCATATTCAGCGAATTA
>MU614555.1:0-82044 GCA_025201725.1 Chytriomyces sp. MP71 | reverse complement strand
GCTTTTTTGATGGATTCCAGCCAAGAGGAATCGGAGGCAATGATGGTAAGGTTGGAAATGTTGAGGTTATCAAGCTCCACATGTTGAAAGAGTTGCAGGAAATTTTCCCTATGTAACTCATCATCACGCTTTATTTGATAGTCAGCACGGTGGGAGAGAGCGTCTGGTTTTCCTGAAAGTACACCAGGACGATGGTAGATGCGGAATGAAAATTCAGACATCTTGACTAACCATCTGTATTGACGTCGGGATAGGTGGCACACCGAGGTGAAATTTTTCAATCGGTCGTGATCGGAAACAATAATTGTTGGTAAATCTGGGTCAACAGACACAAGAAAATTCGCCAAGTGGTCAAAGCATTTACGACAGCAAGAAGTTCTTTATCATGAGTGTCGTAATTGACTTCAGCAGGTAGCAGTTTGCGCGAGAAAAACGCGACAGGTTGGATATCACCACTGGGCCCATATTGGGACAGTATGGCTCCAAGTGCAAAGTCAGAACAATCTACTTCCACGTAAGCTTTCTTTGAGGGGTCAAAATTGAGCAGTACTGGTGCAGAAGTGAAGGCCTTCTTCAGGGTATTGAAGGCTTCCACAGCGGCAGGTGGGAGGGAGAAGGGTTGGGATGTGGCAGATTTAGACGAAAGAGTGGTAAGTGGGGTTACTAATGCTGAGTAATCCTTAATAAAACTCCTATAGAAGTTGGCAAAACCTAAGAAGGACTGGACCTCCTTAAGATTTGAGGGCAACGGCCATTCAATAACCGAGTTTTGTGCCAATCATTCCATCACCCGCGAAAGTCCGAAATTGTCTCATAACAGAGATTGCAGCCACTTTTACTTGTCCAATTGTTTAATTTATTCTCCTTTTTTTTTGACATCATCATGACATGGTCTTAAGACTATATTCATTTAATAGGAACTTGAATGCAGTCAATTCCATTTCAAAGTTTCAGAAAATGAGTCAAACCCATGGTATTTATTCACAGCCATAACTCATTCATGGCTTGTTGCAGCCATCTGGCACTCTCAAAAAACACCAATGTTTTCCATCTCAGCAATGTCCTTCACTTTTTCATAGATCTGCTTATGTGAAAAATATTTTGGACATATGATTCACGCACTTTCCTTGCTAATTCCTCCAATTCCTCTAAGTCTTTCCATGCTCTGCCTCAATACTTTTAATTGATGGCTGCCCTCTTAGCCCATTCTCAAACTCCTTGGCATAGAAGGATTTTTTTACCCTTTGGCAAAAAATGTGTAAATCTTTGGATCACCCCCAACACTGTGGTGAGTAGGTTCAATATCCAGATCACTCCCACTGTTGTTTGAGACAGGCTGAGCTTCATTGGGAGCCTGACTTGCTTCCAATTGAAAGTTGAAAGATGAACTTGGATGCATAGCTGTTTGCTTCAGTCTTGGCTGCAATAAACTGGCTTTGCTGTATTTGGTGTTAAAACGTTACCATCCAAGTTTCAGTATTTGGTGTTAAAACGTTACCATCCAAGTTTCAGAGGTTCCTTTTTACCACAATGTTTGACCTCATTTTCTGAATCTGACATGCAAGATCATATATATTACAATTGAGTTTTGCCATTTCTGATTCAGTGCCAGATCCACTTCTTGTAAGGGTTGCCACTTTCTTGTTTAAGTTGATCAACCTCTCCATAATTGACACTCATTGCTTGGAACCATTGTTGCACATTCCATCAATTGCTATTGCAACAATTGGAGCTGTTCTCTCCAGTTCTTGACTCTGCAACTCAGTAACTCAATGTGATGCTCCAATTGTTTATGCCCTTTCACAAAATGAGCAAAATTTGTCATTGTCAAACATTTGCATGTTAGAAATGGATTATTATTTCCAAATCTGCTAGGTACATTGCCTAATACTGAGTGTTAGTAAAAGAGTGAGGTCTGTTCAACTTACATTATCTATTTTTTCAACCATATTTTGAAAAAAGATCTGTTTATTATGCTTCATCACTGCAAAACAGTCATTTTTGGCAATCATTGTGGCATACCAGCCATCAGTGAGGTCTTAGCAACCTTTTGTTCTTCTGATTCAAGAGAAGTGAATGCCCTCTGCTGAAAGACCTCAGGAACATTGCATAACTCATGGATGCATTGTAGTTGCCTGGATTTCAATTTGTGAGTGAAATAAAAAATCCTACATGCCAGGCTCTTTCTTGCACTTTGCCAACACATGTGATGCTGGAAGAGAGACACTGAATGAATAGCATGCTTGCTGGGAGTCCAAGCCATTGCATGCAGCAAGCTTCATACATGGTGGGTCAATGTTTTGTGTGAACATTTCCATGTTACCTTCACTCAGCTTATATCCTTTTTTTTCTAATTGGTGAGATCAATGAAAATAGATTGAGAATTATTCACCTTTGAATTAATGCCAGCATCCTTCATGGCTTTACTTGTTGTTTTAATCATTAGGTTGTATAAAGGATTTCTGAGAGTCTAGATCTTGTACCAGTTTTCACGTTTTTCTAAGTCGGGGGAGGTCCACCTTCGTCCATTGCGGCCAACTTCATTGGACTTGCCAAGCAGACCAATCTTTCAGACTTTGGCATAGCTCACCTTCGACGCACCATCCCCATCCCCACTCTAGAACGTTCTTTGCATAAAAAAACGCGAAATGCTCTGCGCGTTCATAGTGATTTGTTTTCGAGACCTTGGCGCGTCCTCCCAATATCGTGACTGGCTGGCCATTGACACGCTCCTCCTCAAGCTGAAAGAGAAACATATACTTCAGGTGCCAGTCACGCACCAATTGCTGATGAGCAACAGCCAGCTTGTCAATGTGTAGAGTCGTTAATTCCATGAATTTTTTCCTCCTATGACCCATTTCGACAAACTCTTGGTCCTGCAGTCGCATGGAGATATCTTCCAGGCATCTTCAAAATTAGCTTCTTTTGCTTGTTCGTACTTCTGCCCGTGTTCCGCAAGAAAGCTCGATCCTATGGATGCGGATTCTGCATTACCCCGTTGACTGTGCGCACACATATATGCTGAAACAACTTTATAGATTTCCTTTCACTTTGCGTTGGAGGAAGTGTCTCTGACCATTGGAAGTAGCGAAGCTTTGCTGTTCACGTCCGGATATTACTGTTCCCGACACCAAGTCTGAACAAACAACGTAGACACAATCAATATAGAAACATTAAGCACTTACCTTGTAGTCACGCTGATACTTCAAGTAAATTTTGGTTCCCGCTTGCCCATTGTGAGCCCAGTCCGCACGTTTGCGCAGGGCAGCCATTTCAAGGGCATCGTCCCCATATATAGGTAGGTCGTGTTCGTTGAGCAAATGATTGCCTTCATGATCGTTGTTGAAGTTGCTGCCATCAACGCCATCGTTGCCTTCGACCTCCTCCGCCTCCTCCAGCTCTCCCCCTCGTTCAGATATTCGATCTCGTTGGTTCTTTCTTCAAAGTTATTTTGGAGGCTGTCGACTCTTGCAAAGATGGAATTCAAACAAGGGCAATTGTTTGCATCGTCTGCGGTCGGACATTCAGCCTTTCAATGGCAGACGGTCGGCCACGTTTGCGAGGTTGAATATTCATGAGAGCATCCCTCGTTAAACCTGCGCTCTGCAGTGAATTCGAACTTTGTGAGATGACTCGATTACGAGTGCCTGTGCGCTGATGCTATGAAGGGCCCTGCTTGTACTGCTGAGAGACTTTTGGGGACAGCTAGTTTTTGATGACGGTTGTGATGATTTAATTAATGACTCACCTCCAGTGAGTGTGGAGAGGCGTCTCAGATATCCGCGATAAATTTGGGATGCGAATTTTATTCAGATTTTCTTAAGACTCCACCCTGATCGAACTCCATGAGGAGTGAAAATATACATCCGCACTCACCCTTCAATTTGAACTTCGCGTTGGCAAGAAAGTTAAATGTTTGATTAAAGTAGATAATCATATTCGAAGAAGTTTGTCATATTCCAAAGGAGCGGAAGTCAAGCAAACATCGAAGGAACGTTGACAATTTTCGCACGATCAAAACAAAACATAGCAGAAGGGAAAACACTCAATTAACACCTCACCAACAATTTGGTACTTTCAATTGATATTTTAACATCTCAAGTGATGACTGCTTCGCATACAGGAGTCTATGGAAAGAAACGCAGAAGTTCTCGGACATAGAAGGTTCAGTGAACAGTTTAGAGTTACTAATGACGATGTGTTAGAGGTGATACATATCGTTTATTGCACATAATGGAGTGGGTTCTCATTGCTGAAAAGAATCATCCGCGTCCCGTCACGGCACCCCGCCTCTCGTCTACGTTCGATGAGGTCCTATCTTTGCCTCCACAGCCTTCACAGGCTTTGCCTTCAATCAATTTGAAATTCCAATCTTTCGACGAACATGGCGCTGGAACTGTCACTCTCCAACATCGGGTTCAAGGTTCGCAAATGGAGCGCAAGGGTCATCAGGCTGCTCAATTTCTTACACAACGACTTTATACGATTTCTAACCGAAACGAGCATCCCCATTTTCTCTTCGATCCAATATCGCAAAGGGTTGGGAAAACCCCAAATCGACTTTCAAGTGCACCAGCTTCTCTGATGTCCATTCATAATGAATTGAAGACAAGCCAAATAGCTGAAAGCGCAAGCTCTCCGAGCTCTTCCCGCGGCGTCAGGCATTTTGAAGAAGCAATAATGTCCACAGCTTTCGCACCGCATGCAATTGCTGAAGCAGTTGAGTTATTTTTATTTTCATGAATCCTTGCATGGATCTTAGCATATCTCAAGGCTGAGCAACATTGCGGAATCCAAATGAGTCATCAGCGATCTCTTCCTCATTCGGCAACTTCAAGAGTTGCATTAAAAGCGAAAAGACCATTGATTCTTCCAATCAGTAGTATTTCTAGTCGAGCAAGGCAGCTTTCGCATAATGGAAGCTCAGCTGGGACTTCTGACCCTGTTTCCCGCAACCATTCGGCTGCTCTGAAACGAAATGTGGAGACACTTGACTTGGACGCAGTCCATGAAATAATTCGACCATCACGTAGACTGGTTGCAAAACTTAATGTCGACGACAAATTAGATGATTTTGGTTTGGGTCATACGAGGGCAGTATTCCGACAGCCGCTTCCTCCCATTCTTCCTCTGCCGTCAAGCTTGCCTACAAAGCAACCCATAGACAAGATCCATTTTCGTATGGAAACTCCAACAATGACAGAATCAAATTGGGATGGAAAAAGCAACTTTCAAAGTGATGTATCAACATTCGCGGATGATGTGGAAACAACACTTCAAGTCCGACCAACATCCGGATCCAAGCGCGTCCGACTCATTGATCCAATCAAAGCAGAGCAACCTATCTTAAAGTCGGATTTACAAACTCTTTCTGTGACTGCTCTTGAAATAATTTCTGGACAATTTCAGCAAGCACCAAATACTGCTGTACCAGCCAGACAAAAAGGGAAAAATATGCGCACGCACATTACTTACCAGCTCGGATCTGAAACTGTTACTCCCAATCCCGCGCAGTTTTCCAAAACACCATTCGACTACATTGCGTACTTAGCAAAAAAAGGAGGAAAATCAAAAGAATTTGCATACTTCAAAGCCAAAAAACCATCTATTAAAGGAGGCAATTCGACATTCAATCCTTATCATCTAGAAATAGTAACATATCAAGAGATTGACAAAAAAGAAGGTTTCTATACAATCAGCAGTGCGGTAGTATTCTCCTAATTTTTCAAATATCCATTAATATTTTTTGGACAGGGAGTCACAAGCTTCAATGCACTTGGCCAAGGAGAGTTTACACCGACCGCGCAATGGGTTAGAGAACACGAATTATTCCACAAACTTTTGCAAATACCATTCTTTGCCCGCTATCGTATATGGAAATGTTTCTCAGTTTGGCATCGGACTGTACTTCACGCAAAAATCAGCAAATCGAAAAAGTTGCTCAAACAGAATTTATTTATTGCACATCCGAGTCTCTGCTTCGCTTTGCTTGATGTTAGACTCCTCTGCGTCAATTTTTTGGCTTCCAACCAATTGGTGTTGATTGACGAAGCACGAAGCTACGATCTTCAAGAATTTATGGTTGACCAAATTCAATGGATCCAAAAAGTGTCTCAAGGGTCAATGAAAGACTGGGAAAAAAGTATACGCGAGATTGTTGAAGCTGCAACAAGAAAATGCTTGAATGAAAAAGGATTCGACATAACACTCAAAACTTCTGATGAAAGTTCCAGTGAATCGAAGGGCGCATTAACTATCGGAAGGGGCAGGCTGTCATTTACGGAGCAGTCTGCTAGAAAAAATGAATGTCAGAGGCTACAACGCTTTGTCAAGCTGGTTGACTATATTGTTGTGACAGCATTGCATTCGTTGGCAATTAATAGCGTCAAGAGCTTACTGAAGCATGTTTATTGGGGATGCGTAGATCGCGATGTCATTGTGGATGGCTACGATGGACCAAACCACGCAGTGGATAATGCGATCAATACCCTTCTTGCATTAGATCGATCTACATCGCATGACAATGCCGTATCAGGGCTTGAAAATATTCATCAATCAATTACGGAATCTAATTCACAGTTGTCGAAAGGGGAAGGACAAGCCCGAAATTCACTTAGTCCCACAACTTTACAAGTTGGTGGCATTATTGTTGGCCCTGAGGTCGGAACCAGCGAGCTAATTGCCTGTGGATTCGAAGGGTTTGCATCCATATTAAGTCGTATTCTCCGCGGGGCAATTCAGTCAATCGAACTAATTGAAGTGTACGAAGATGAAAATCGAGGACAGTCCGATGACATGGAACTTGATTTCCGTGAGCAATCTAAAGTTCTGCCACTCAAGCATCATTATCAACTTGAGCATTCAAAAGAAATTCCTTTATTCAAAATGGAATTGCTTCTCCATCATTCCGGAGAAAATAAGGAATTGTATTTTCAACCATCGCTTCCAGACTTTCTGGCTGTGATTGACGAAATCCTGAAAGCTTATGTTTCTGCGGCAAATGAGTTTAAACTTTTGACAAATACAATCCTATTCCTTGATCCTGCAAATTTGAATGGAGGTGCATATTCCTCTAACAGGGGCTTGGAGGAGACTGAATTTGTGGAGGGCCCTCAGATCACATCTATCGTAACTGAAGGTGGATACTTTCGAGAAATATGCGGTAGAATACGAGGAACTCTTGTGGGAATGTTTTTGAATGCTGCGCAGTGGAAGTTGTCGTTCAACAATGTTCGAGGGATGTGGGTTCAAAACGAATCCTTTAATGCAATGGCAGAACTTAGAATTTCGGGAGGCCCGGTTGCTATTATTTTAGCATCAAATAATGGCGGCGAAAGCAGTGCCCTTCATCGACTGCTATACGAGTACGAAACCTCGCGATTGAAACAGCTTAAAGAACGAATGATCGGAAATGGTGATGTGGCAGAAGAGGGCTATGTTGACCCTCCTGATCGCGGGATCCTCGAGATTGGTTCGACGATTATTTTGAATGAGGACGGAAATATGACATCTAGTTTGGTGGAATTTTTTGAAGGCTCGTTGAGCAAATTTCTATCTCAGCGACAGACAATGGGCGCTATTTCCCTCTCAACAAATATTAACAATTTCGTTATTGACACAGCTATGTTGAAAAATAATCTAGTGCCGAGCCCCGAAAGATGTTTTGCAGAAGTTGCCCAAATACTCCCAGGGTTGGCACGAGACAAAAATGATTTACTACTTAGTGAAGTCCAGAATTGGGTTAGGATCCTGAATACACAATCTCAAAATGTGGAAGGATTTGTTGAATACCTGGGATGGCTGGAAAAGGGTTTGTTACACTATTCAGGTCTCTTACAAAAACTTGACAAAATGCACAAACAGTAAAGCAAGCCATAAACCTGGTTGAATGCATGCATGAAGAGATTGCAAAACTTTACAACCTTCTGGAAAATTATAAAGTCTTCATACAGCCTACTGATTTGGCTTTGTACCAAACATTGGGACCTACCCTTCGTTCTCTTCATGAAGCAGTTGACATGGCCAGCGGTACCAAGGAGGAGAGTATTGCGAAATTTTCATCTGAATTAGAAAAGGCAATGGCAGATTTGATGGTTGAAGTTAATGACGTTCGAAATCGCGCGCAAGACCCAATGGTTCTTAACATGAACTCCAATAGCGAGAATGTCATCACATTTTTATCCGATTTGACGACAATTTTATCTAAAATTGAGGTGAAGAAGGCTCGATATGAGGCATGGGCCGAACTGTTCAAAAGTGGTGGTATGATTTCCTCCACTGAAGCAACAGAAACAAAAAAAAAGGCAGCTGGAGGCGAGCTAGATGACACTCTCACGGAAGTTCGTCTGAAAAAAACCCTATGGACCAGCTTAAAAGAATGGTCTGACCTTGCTGAGTAAGTTGGTTTGCTTGATGAAAGTGACAAACATATTAAGAGCATCCCATAGGTGTTGGAAGTCACAACATTTTGATTCATTGAATATGGAAGAAGTCAATGTGCAAATTCAATCCTTCTTGAAAACAGTGTATTCTTTGGACAAGGGATTACCACCCAATGATGTTGTTCCTAAACTTAAAGCTCAGGTAGATGAATTCCGCAACATGTATCCAACTATAGTCGACTTGCGAAATCCGGCCTTGAAACAGCGGCATTGGGAAAAGATCCAAGACGCACTTGGAAAACAGTTAGTGAAAGACGAGTTTTTCACTTTGGGCACCCTGATACAGTATCGTGTATTTGACTTTAAAGAGGAAATTTCTAATATTTCGAGCCAAGCAGGCTCAGAAGCTGCCTTGGAAGAAATGCTTCTCAAAGTAGTCAAAAATTGGAGTGAAGCAGAGTTTGTTGTCATAAGTTATCGAGATGCCAAAGACATTTTCATTCTTGGATCTGTTGAAGACATTCAGGCCCTTTTGGAAGACTCCCAAGTGACTATATCAACTATAAAGAGTTCAAGGTTTATTGGTCCCATCAAAGCAGAGGTGGAAAAATGGGATCGTCAGCTTGCTCTGTTTGCAGATACACTTGACGCTTGGCTTACTTGTCAACGAAATTGGTTGTATTTGGAGAGCATTTTTTCGGCTCCAGACATTCAACGACAGTTGCCTGATGAAGCAAGAATGTTTGCTCAGGTTGATCGAACCTGGAAAGAAGTTATGCGTCGTGTTTACAGAAATCCAAATGCAATCAAGAGTGGCACTGTGCCCGGTTTGCTTGAAAGCCTACAGCAGAATAATATCTTGCTTGATCAAATTCAAAAGTGTCTTGAAGACTACCTGGAATCAAAAAGATTATTATTTCCACGTTTCTATTTCTTGTCTAACGATGAGCTTCTCGAAATCCTGGCTCAGACTCGGAATCCTCAGGCAGTTCAACCTCACCTTAGCAAATGCTTTGATGCCATCAAAAGTTTGGAGTTTTTGAATGATCCTAAGAGCATAGATATTTCGGCCATGATCAGCCCGGAGGGTGAGCGAGTAGCCTTTATAAAAACTCTCAAAGCAAGAGGTAATGTGGAGGCCTGGCTGGGATCTGTTGAAGAAGCAATGTTTTCGGTTCTGCGGCGCTTAGTTAAAGTCGCAATCAGGTATATAACTCTATATCAAGAAATCGAAGTATAACTTAAAACCAAATCAGCGAATATGAAGGATCAAAGCGAACAGAATGGGTGAAGGAACACGCCGGTCAAGTGGTTGTGACTGGAAACCAAATTATTTGGACTCGTGACGTCAGCGAAGCTATAAAATCGAGTGATCCAAACAAAGCTTTAGTACGCTTAAAGCAAGATTGTGTGAACAATCTATCGGCTATGGCTGGACTTGTTCGAGGCGAATTGACGAAAATTCAGCGAGCGATTCTTGGCGCTCTTATTACCATAGATGTCCACAATCGTGACATTGTTCATGGACTTGTACAGGCCAAAGTCAATGGACTTGCAGATTTTGAGTGGACAAAACAGCTGCGTTATTATTGGGATATGGACTTAGACACTTGTAACGTGAAGATGTCATCCTCAGTGTTCTCCTATGGATATGAATATCTGGGTTGTTCTCCTAGGTTGGTCATTACTCCATTGACAGACCGATGTTATGTAAGAGGACTGCGAAGCCCTGACATTCAATAATCGACTTGAATAGTTAACACTGACCGGAGCTATGCAATTAAATTTGGGGGGATCTCCTGTTGGGTATATGTTTCAACAATAAGTCCTTATGAGATTAGCGATTCACATGTTCCACAGGCCTGCAGGAACTGGCAAAACAGAAACAGTGAAAGATCTCGCAAAAGCATTAGCAAGACAGTGTGTTGTTTTTAACTGCTCTGATGGTTTAGATTACAAGATGATGGGCAAGATGTTTGCAGGTTTAGCTCAGAGTGGTGCCTGGGGTATGTTCCATGAGATTGCAGTCGACCATTTTCCTCTAATTTTGTATTACAGCATGTTTTGATGAGTTCAATCGAATCGACATTGAGGTTCTCTCTGTCATAGCTCAGCAGCTTTTGTCAATCAAGGCAGCGAAAGATGTTAAAGCAACTAAGTTCAACTTTGAAGGCCGAGAGATTCGACTCATTGATACATGTGCAGCATTCATAACAATGAATCCAGGGTACAACATCTTTTAATAGTTTTAGAAGCAAGCTGATTACAGTCCAATAGTTATGCAGGGAGAACAGAGTTGCCTGATAACTTGAAAGCACTGTTTAGGCCAATTTCCATGATGATTCCAGATGTGAGTGTCCTTTCAACCTTGTCACTGTTGCAACTACTCATCAAGTGGCAAAATGTAAAGTATGGATTAATTGCAGAGATCATGTTGTTTTCAGAAGGTTTTGAGTCTGCAAAGAGATTTGCTGGCAAAGTGGTCAACCTCTATAAACTCTGCTCAGAGCAGCTCTCTCAACAAGGTACACCTTGCTTGACTTATGCATATTAGTAACAGAAATTCATATCAAAAGATCATTATGATTTTGGAATGAGAGCTGTGAAATCTGTCTTGATTATGGCTGGTGCTCTTAAAAGAGCAAGTCCAGAGTTGGCAGAGGAAGTGGTCTTGATTCGCTCTCTTCGAGATTCCAATCTTCCAAAATTCCTTGAAGAGGATGTATCACTTTTCAAAGGAATATTGCAAGATTTGTTTCCAGGGGTTATGATCATAGAGAAAGATTTTGGCCATTTGATCACCATGCTGAAACAAGTCATGGATGAGCACTCATTGGATCCAGTGGAATCATTCCTCACAAGAATTTGCCAATTGTATGAAACAATGAGAATCCGTCATGGAGTAATGCTTGTTGGGTGAGTAGGAGAATTACTTTCAATGTACCAAAATATCCTTCATTATAGACCTACTGGAGGGGGAAAAACTGCCTGCTATGAAATATTAAGAGATGCAAACACTCGATTGAAGGAAAAATTCCCTTCCTCTGTAGATTTTCAAAAGGTTAAAACTTGGGTCTTAAATCCAAAGGTGACTACAAATTCTGGAGTTGTATACACACTTCTAATAACCACATATAGTGTGTTACAATGACAGACTTGTATGGTCAATTTAATCTGGCAACTATGGAGTGGAAAGATGGCTTGATTGGCTCGATATTTAGAAGTCAAGTTGCTGATGATTCTCCAGATGAAAAGTGGACTGTACTTGATGGTCCAGTAGATGCTTTATGGATTGAAAATATGAATACAGGTGTGTACTACTTTTTGATGCTATCTGGATCCAGAATGCCATGAACATTTGGTTACAGTTCTTGACGATAACAAGCTGCTGACACTCATCAATGGAGAACGGATCAAAATGAATAACTCAATGCATATGCTGTTTGAAGTTATGGATTTAGCTGTTGCCTCGCCAGCCACGGTCTCTCGTTGTGGAATGGTGGGTTGCTTTGAAAACAGTAATTGGTAACCCAAATTTAAAAATGCTTAAAACTAGGTGTATATGGACCCTGCAAGCCTTGGCTGGTGGCCTTATGTTAATTCATGGATCAGAAAACTACCTTTCTATGTGACAGAAGAAGTTAAAGACCATATTAAATCATTGGTCTCTGATTATGTGGAAAAGGGCCTTCGATTTATCCGTAAAAATTGCACAGAATTTGTTCCCTCAGTGAATATCAACCTGGTCATATCCCTGTGTAACTTACTAGCAACCTTTTTTGTGAAAGAAAAAGATATTGACTTCAATGGAGATATTTTAGAACTAAAACCTCTGTTAAATCATATTTTCATGTTTTGCTATGCTTGGTCACTTGGTGGGAACCTTGCTGATGGAAATCAAGAAAAATTTGACACATTTTTACGAGACTTATTGGACAGCACTCCACTTTCTGAATTTTCAATGCCTTCTGCAAACAGCATTTTTTCATATTACGTTGATCTGAAAGCAAAATCTTTTGCAGTATGGGATGACATTGTTCCCTCCTTTACATATTCAAAGGATATCCCTTACTTTCAAATGATTGTACCAACTGCAGACACTGTAAAATATTCTTACCTGTTAGAGTCTCTTCTTACAAATGGGTACAGAACCCTGTTCACTGGGGGCACAGGTGTGGGGAAAAGTGTCATTGTGCAAGACCTGTTGAATCGTATTAGCAAGCCAAGAGGATATATTCCTGTTACTCTCAATTTTTCTGCCCAGACCAACAGTGAGCAAACTCAGCAAGCGATGGAATCAAAACTTGAAAAGAAACGTAAAAACATTTTAGGTGAGGAAATAGTATATGACTCAAATAAAGTCATTAACAAATTGAGTTGAGGTGCTCCAACTGGATTCTCAAGAATCATTCTCTTCATTGATGACTTGAACATGCCAAAGCTGGATACATATGGATCCCAGCCACCCATTGAGCTTCTTAGACAATTCATAGATTTTAGTGGTTTCTATGATCGTGAAAAGCTTATTTGGAAAGTAGCCCAGGACATTGAAATTGTTGCTTGTTGTGCCCCTCCAGGCGGAGGGAGAAATCAAGTCACTCCTCGATTTATACGTCACTTCAATCTGCTTAATATTCCTTGTCCAAGTGAAATGTCCCTTGGGCGAATTTTCAAAACAATTGTTGAAGGATTCCTGAAACCATTTGCAGCAGAGGTCAAAGGCAGCACTGATGCAATTGTTAATTCAGCAATAGAAATTTACGATAATATGTGCACTCAACTCCTCCCAACACCTGCCAAATCTCATTATACCTTTAATTTACGAGATTTATCAAAAGTAGTACAGGGACTTCTTCAATTCCAACCTTCAAACGTTCTTACTAAGATTGAAATGGCAAAAGCCTTCATTCATGAAGCTTCCAGAGTCTTTCATGACAGATTGATTGATGAAAGTGATAGGTTTTTCTTTTTCAAACTTATATCGGAGCTTGTGGATAGAAATTTTGGGGTTAACCTGCCAAGAGACATTTTGATAGAAAAGCCTATCATTTTTGGCGATTTTTCAAAGCGCGGTGTTCCAGCTGAAGACAGACAGTACATTGAATTCACTGACATGAAGATTCTGAATACAATTCTTGAAGAGTATCTAGAAGAATACAATGTGACTATGAGCAAGGACGTACGCCTTATATTTTTCATGGATGCAAAGCAGCATATTAGCCGAATATCGAGGATCATCAGACAACCACGGGGAAACGCTCTTCTGGTTGGTGTCGGCGGAACTGGCAAGCAATCATTGACAAGATTAGCCTGTCACATATCAGACTATCAATGCATGCAAATCGAATTAACCAGGACATATGACACAGCTGAATGGAGGGAAGACCTGAAGAAGCTATACAGAATTGGGGGAGTTGATGGGAAGAATATAGTCTTCCTTCTATCAGACACACAAATCAAGAAAGAAGTATTCTTGGAGGATATCAATAGCATATTGAATTCTGGTGAAGTACCAAACCTGTTTGAGTTTGATGAAAGAGAAAAAATTCTGGGTGATCTGAGGCCTATCGCTCGCGACAAAGGCTTTCCTGAAGACAGAGACTCAGTGTATCAATTCTTTATCAACAGAGTCCGAGACAATTTACATGTCGTGTTTGCTACAAGCCCAGTTGGAGACGCATTTAGAAACAGGTGCAGAATGTTCCCTTCACTCGTGAACTGCTGTACTATAGACTGGTTTGACGAATGGCCAAAGGATGCGCTATTATCTGTCTCTCGCCGCTTTTTCGAATTTGTGGACTTGGGATCTGACGAAATGCGGGATAAAATCAGTGCTATGTGCGTCGAAATCCATTCTTCGGTCGGTCAGGCTGCCAAACGATTCTATTCGGAGCTTCGAAGAAAATACTACACAACACCAACATCGTACCTCGAATTGATCAACCTTTACACAGCGATGTTGCAAGAAAAGAGAAAAGAGCTGGGATCAGCTCGTGATCGCCTTCGGAACGGGCTCAACAAGCTGGAAGAAACAAATATACTCGTTGCCCATATGCAAATCGAGTTGGAAGAGCTGGGTCCAGAACTCAAGCAAAAAGCCATTGATGTGGAAATATTGATGGTGAAAATTGCAAAAGATCAAGAAATGGCTGATGGAGTTCGGAAAGTTGTATCAGACGAAGAAGCTATAGTACGAGACAAAGCGATTGTAACAGAATCAATTGCAGCTGAAGCCCAGCGAGACCTTGATGAAGCCCTTCCAGCACTACAAGCTGCGTATAAGGCTCTCGATGCTCTAGAAAAGAAAGACATTGCAGAATTGAAGGTCTTTTCGAAGCCACCAGATCTTGTGCTCCTTGTACTTGAAGCAATCTGTATCCTTTTCAAGGTGAAACCTGATTGGGAAAGCAGCAAGAAACTGTTATCCGACCCACAGCTCATGAAAAAGATGGCCGAATATGACAAAGATAACATCCCTGAAGCTATAACGAAAAAACTGCGAAAATATATTGAAAATCCTAGTTTTAATGCGGACGCTGTTGAAAAAGTCAGCAGAGCATGTAAATCGATGTGTATGTGGGCGATAGCCATGGAGGTATATTCTCGTGTTTTTAAAGAAGTGCTGCCGAAGCGAAAGCGATTGGAAGAAGCACAAATAACCTTGGAGTCAACTCGAGATAAACTTGCAGAGAAAACAGCGGCTCTACAAGAAGTAGAGGCTCAATTGACCAAATTGAAAGACACTTATGAAGGTTCTATCAAAAGCAAAAAGGTCTTGTCTGAAAAAATGGACGAGACCACGAAACGAATGGGAAGAGCAAGCAAACTGACGCTTGCGCTGGCTGACGAGCAAGTTCGTTGGGCTGAAGCTGTAGAAGATTTAACCGGAAAGATCAATGCTTTAATAGGAAACATGTTTTTGTGTGCTGCCTCGGTTGCGTACTGCGGAGCATTCACATCAAACTATCGAATTGACTTAATCGGTACATGGATTCGAAAATGCAAAGATATTGGCATTCCAGTCTCTGAGAGTTTCAATATCGTTGACCATTTGGCAGACCCTGCGGTTGTCCGAGACTGGAACATTCAAGGTCTGCCAGCCGATCAGCTGTCTACAGAAAATGGAATCTTAGTGACTCGCGGGCGACGATGGCCTTTGATGATTGGTAAATTCAAGTGCTTGTCTTGAGCGCATTTAACCCCTTGTTTAAGACCCTCAAGGTCAAGCAAATAGGTGGATACGCACTATGGAAGGCACAAACTTGAAAGTAATTAAGCTGAATGATCCTAAGTTTTTGCGTTCCCTTGAGAACGCTGTTCGAACTGGGCAAGCCATACTCATGGAAGATGTTGGGGAACAGTTAGACCCCGCAATTGAGCCACTACTGCTGAAGCAAACAGTGCGTCAAGGCGGACGTCTGTTGATGAAACTCGGAGACTCAGTCGTCGAATACGACAGAAATTTCAAACTTTATATCACCACTAAACTTGCGAATCCCCATTATCTTCCAGAAGTCTGTATCAAAGTAACCATTATCAACTTCACTGTGACTAAAATTGGTTTGGAAGGACAACTACTCGCCGACGTTGTCAAGCTCGAACGTCCAGAGCTAGAGGAACAGAGAAATACATTGATTGTAAATATTGCTAATGACAAGCGTCAATTGAAAGAAATTGAAGAAAAGATCTTGAAACTTCTTTTTGCCAGTGAAGGAAACATCCTTGACGATGAAGAGCTCATAAACACTTTAAACCAATCGAAAGTGACGTCCGCAGCTATTAAAGAGCGCGTCTCTCTCGCAGAAAAAACAGAAATCGAAATCAATTTGGCCCGAGAGAAATACCGACCTGTCTCAATCCGAGGGTCTGTTCTTTACTTTGTGATCGCTGACTTGGCAGAACTTGATCCAATGTATCAGTTTTCCTTGAAATATTTCAAGAATTTATTCAATCAATGTATCATCGAGAGTGAAAAGTCTGAGGATCTACAGACCCGAATTCGAATTCTGTGTAAAAACACGACTTACTCTATCTTTACTAATGTATCGCGTGGACTGTTTGAAACTCATAAGTTGATTTATTCGTTTATGATTTGCATTGCGATTTTAAGGCAACGGGAAAGCATTGTGGAAAGCGAATGGAATTTCTTCATCCGAGGTAGTAACAGAATGAATGGTGAAAACCCATCAAAACCTAATACTAAGCTCATAACTGAGTTGGTGTGGAACAATGTTTGTGATATGGGGCTTGCAGTTCCGGATTTAAAATTCATGCAAGAGCACATGACTTTGTATGTATCAGAATGGGAGGACTTCATAGACTGCTCTGACCCATACGAGGAAATGTTACCCGGAGAACACATCTCGACTCTATCTGACTTTCAGAAACTCATGATAGTCAAAGTTCTTAGAGAAGAGAAGCTTGTGCCATCCATCACTCAGTTTGTCAGCAGAAATCTCGGACAGGAATTCATTGACATCCCCCCATTGGATCTATTCAAAGTGTACAAAGATACCACCAATAAGCTTCCGTTGATTTTCATTTTATCTAGTGGATCTGATCCTACATCTGGGCTTATGAAAATGGCAGCAAGCAAAGAGTTCAATATGCAGGATAGGTTGCACATGATATCTTTGGGACAAGGACAAGGCCCCATCGCTGAAGAGCTCATCAGACGTGCAAAAACTGATGGAGATTGGCTTTTTTTACAGAACTGTCACCTTGCTGCATCGTGGATGGGACGCTTAGAGACAATCATCAAAGGGTTTGCCGAAGTTGACATCCATACCAACTTCCGATTGTTTCTGTCATCAATGCCATCAAAAGTGTTCCCATCATCCGTGTTGCAAGATGGTGTTAAGGTTGGTGCTGGCAGTGTAGTCCTTATTTTTTCTAGCTAAAGGAAGGTTATAGGTAACAAATGAGCCACCAAAGGGTCTACGCGCAAATATTGCTAGGAGCTTCGCAGACATTTCACGAGATTTGTTTGATGTAGCACCACCTCAAGGCTATAAATTTAAAAAGCTTCTATTCGGGGTTTGTTTCTTCAACGCGGTCATTCAGGAAAGGAAAAAATTTGGACCCCTTGGCTGGAATATTCCATACGATTGGAGCAACTCTGATCTCGAAGTGTCAATTACCATCCTCAAGAATATTTTGACAGAAAACAAACAAATACCTTGGGATGCGCTTTTATATCTGACTGGAGAAATAACTTTTGGTGGTCGAGTAACAGATGACTGGGATCGAAGGACTGTCAGGTCGATTTTGAACAAGTACTACACAATCAACATTATGGATGACAATTATCGCTTCAGTTTAAGTGGTGTATATTATGCGCCACCCGATGGAGATCTGTCATCATTCAAAGCATACATTGATTCATTACCTTTCAACGAAGAACCTTCCATATTCGGCATGCACGAAAACGCGAATATCAGTTACCAACTACAAGAGTCCAGACGAATAGTTCGGACGGTTTTAGAGGTACAACCTCGATTGGTTTCAGGAGTGGCCGGTCTGAAAGCCCCGGAAGACACTGTCACAGATGTCGCATCTGCCATTTTAGATTCTCTCCCAGATTTGCTCACAATCGATTTATACGTTACAGATTTTTCGGAAGGGAACTCAGACTTATTTGCTCGGGATGAGGGTGGTCGAATGTTAAACTCATTGAGCACGGTGTTGGGTCAGGAAGCCAGTCGCTTCAACAGGCTTCTGAAAATTGTCAAGAATTCATTAGCAGCGCTTCTGAAAGCTGTGAAAGGACTTGTTGTTATGAGTGTTGAACTGGAATTAGTTTTTCAAAGTTTGCTCAACAATGAGGTGAGCTTCCAAGCAACACGTATTTGGCGGGAAATTTGTTAAATAGTTTTGTTCAGGTGCCCAAAGCTTGGGCAAACGCAGCATATCCATCTCTGAAGCCGCTGGCGGCATGGGTGAAAGATCTTCACTTAAGAGTCTCCGAACTTGCTGATTGGATCGACAATGGACAACCTTCAAGCTTTTGGCTACCTGGGTTCTTCTTCCCTCAAGGTGAGTTCAAGAATTTCATGCCAGACGATTTTCAAGCCGCTTATATTCCTACTTTACAGGTTTCCTCACAGGAGTGCTTCAAAATATGGCGCGGAAGCATAATATTCCAATCGATAGCCTTCTATTTGCTTACAAAGTTTCAAATTACGAGGATGGGGACCCAACCATATCTAAAGACGTGTCAGTATTGGCACAAAAAACGACCTCACAAAGTGGAAATAACACGAACACCGGTGGAGAAAGTGGTGCCGGTGTACCAAGCGGCCTAATGAGCAATGGCCAATTATACCCAGATGAAGATGGTGTTTTGATTCGAGGACTCTTTATTGAAGGGGCCAGGTGGGATAGGGAAAGGAAAGAATTGCAAGACTCTTTTCCGATGGAAATGTACTCGGTGAGATTTAAACTTTCGATTATTTCATAACTAACAAGGTTGTTCAGCCCATGCCTCTGATGAGATTTATTCCAAGTCAAATACCACAACGAGAGGCAGGGCTTTATGTTTGTCCCCTGTACAAGACTTTAGCAAGGGCTGGAACATTGACTACAACTGGACAGTCCTCAAACTTTATTGTTCCTGTAAACTTACCTTCAGATAGGCCTCAAGACTATTGGATCTCTAAAGGTGTCGCATTATTGGTAAGATTTCCACCATTTTTACGTTTGTTTAAAAATTACTAACTGAAGTCGGGAAACAGTGTCAATTGAATGATTGATTTTTATTCTCTTTAAAATAAATACATTTGTTACACAACATATCCAACTAGATTCAAGAATGTAGGAAAAAATGAATATTCAAACATGCAAACAGAGTGCGAGTAAACTCAAAATACTACACAAATGCGCAGGAGCGCCGTTCTGATGATACGACACTTGTGCTGGTGTTTGCAGTGAGACCCTTTCCTCGTTTGAAACAGATTTTGAGAAGTGCTGACTCTTGGTCACATTGATTAAGGTAATTACTTGGGCGGATTCATCCAATGGCGTACTTGGAATATCCATGACTTTGGGCGGTTCCAATTGTGAAGTGGAAGGGGCAGTCAAATCGGCCAATGTCCCATCCATAAAAGCCTGGCCAGACGACCACGCCCAACTCGGATTGTTTGCTGACCAGTACCAAGGAGAAGGATTTGAAAGGCAATCTCCAACTGGTTGAACATGGTATCCAGCTTTTAACACAAATTCCAAACAGGCAGGAGCAGCAGCTTCACTATCCTTCCAAAAGTCATGCTCAAGAGAAATGATGCCATTTCCATTATCAGGGGGTGTTTTAATCCATGATGCGAATTCTTGAGAAACCGTGGAGGCGTTTATGCCATGTTGCTGTTCAGTTTCTGAATCGACCAACATCCAATCACCAGAATCCTATAGAACATATTAAAATTAAATAGAACCCCTTTGGATACACACCTTGTTCCATATCACGACTTCCAGTCCGATAGCATGAAGGATGGCTCGACTGCGAGCATCTATATCTCCCCCTGAGAAAGAATAAGTATAAAGTATTCCGCTATTAAATTGTATCTCACTTACCAGGGGGGCGAAAGTATTGGGGAAAGACTCCTGTCAGTTGTTGAATCAAGGTCCCCGTCCACATAACCTAAAAAACGCGGATAAGTTCACATCACACACTTCATGATCATTGTTTTGCGACCTCTCCCAGAATCTCTTCGTTGGTCAAAGTGGTTATGGGCGTGTGCGACCAAGTATGGATGCTGAGTGAAAGTAAGGGCATGTGTGGCTGGCATGGTAAAATGTTTACCCTATTTGATGACCTGCATTGAATGCACTAATCAATGATGAGGCTCCTCCCATTAAGATGTTGGAGCCAATCACGAAGAAAGTAGCTTTCACGTTGGCGGCTTGCAACGCATCCAGGAGATGTGGAGTGTACGGGCCCGGTCCATCATCGTAGGTTATGGCCCATGAATTGTTCTTAGGACATGACGTGATATCTGAAGACCAGTCTGGCGTTTCAATCGCGCCTTTGTTCACAGCCATGCTGGGAATGCTCGCGTTCTTGAGAAACAAATCAATCCATTCTTGGAGAGGAGCAGGCCCTTTCTTGAGATACGGAGGATAGTGACTGAAGCTGTCAATCAAGTGGTGACCGGATGAGTCGGAAGATCAGAAGGGTTCAAGGAAGCTCACTTCTGTGCTACCACCGTGAAACTACAAATTAGAAGAACGCCAAAAACCGAGAATGTGTGCATTCTGTGAGTTTGGAGAGAGATTCCTTTCTGGTGTTTTAGCTGTTTTTCTGTTTTACATGGCGGGTGGGCGGGATGTGTCGAACTCCATAACCCACTGGCGCTTCCGACATTCTTTTTTTCCCCAAGGGTTTACCGAGTATTCTCGCGTCACATAATGTTATTCAAAGGCCCTCGAAGTTTCTCTCTGCACATCAAGTAAGAGGGAAATGACGGAACAGATCATCAGACAAAATCTCCACCCTCCAAATTCATGGCATTCCCATTTTCCAATACTCCATGAATTGCAATGTCTTCAGACGGAATATCATCATTTACAACTGACGAATATTGTTCGTCCATTGCAGACTCATCAGGCGGCGCCTGTTCCAGGTCGTCGTCTTGATCATCATCACGGTCATCAAGATCCCCTACGATCGTTTCAGCAACTAGATTCACGGCGACGTCCAAATCAGCATTTTCAAAGAGTAATTTTTCGGCATCTGTGTCTCCACTCCCGTCATTATCCAGCTTCCGTTGGCGGCGAATTTCCCTGATTTCCTTACGATGCGAGATTGCATCCAGAATGATTGCACGCCGCTCAACTTCAACTTGACACCGTTTGAGTTCCAAACTGGATGCTTTGCGTTCCAAGCGAGCAATCATCAATCCAATCTTTTTGTGTTGCAGCTCCGCAGCGTGGAAGTCATTGCCAAATTCAAAACACGAGGCTGGACGCTTTGGAGACTTCGTGGTAGCCGCCGGAGTTTTGCGTGTAGGCGAAGTCGGCTTGTGTACGTCGTCGCCATGGGAATGCTGAATCTGCGCCACATGCGCCATCTCTGCCCGATGAATGCGAACTGCAACCTCAGCAACTGCTTTGCCAATCTTGGGCTCGACAACGGACGCCAACAGAGCGGCAAGTGTCATACCAGGGTCCTCCAGTGGGGTACATGGCAGGGTTTCAAGCACGCTAATTGGCCAAACGGGTTTCACTTCTTTGCGCTTTCGTTTCAACCCAGCAGTGACGACGTCACTTGAGGCAGCCCTTCCGTCCGAATGTCCCGTCAAGGATTCGGCAGCTCCTCGATATGCGAGCGGGCCAGCTACCCCGCCTTTGACTAGGTATGGCTCCTGAATCGTGCATCCCAAAAACTTTTCAACGCACTCCTCTTTGCTCCGGGTTCCAATATGATACGCGATGCGGCCCCAATCTTCGTCAAAGTTCTCCACTCCTTCAAGGAGCAGAAACATCTCCTCGTGCGTCCAAGGCAATCGGCCCTCTTCAGCGTCATAGAGATCGCCCAAATCAACTACCTCTTCCTCCTCATCTTCGTCTCCTTCGGCACCCCCTGTACTGCCGTCCAATCGCCGCAATGCAACCTCTTCCGGAGCTGCAGTGTCTCCGAGCTTCACAAAGTCACAGCTCAAAAAGATGGATGGAAAGCGACCATCGTCAAAACAGCCTGGGCAGAGGTCCAAACCCGCATTTTTGAGACAATGCCATCGGACAGGGGCTCGGTTCTCAATTTGCTGTTGCTGTCGCTTTGAGGCCGCTGACTTTGCAGTAGTAGGTGCTTTAGACGACGATTCAGTACCTGAAGCATCTGTTTCGATTTTGACGTACTCCTTCAAGTCTGGAAGGTCCATTGCACTTCTCCCGCAGAGGACCCCACACGAGCTGCAGTTGACAGGGGGAGCGCGACGATACCTTTGAATGCGCTGACTTTGAAAGTCCAAAAGGCGCGACCGGAGCTTCGATGAGGTCGCTTGCTTTCTGGACGGTTTATTGGACGGGACAGATTGTGAAGGTGCATTGGAAACAAGGGCAGAAGCTGAAATCGGTATGATTTTTGTTTGTTTAGGTATGATGGATTCTTTTGGGGCGACGGATTTGGAGATTGAGGTCGGTAAGTTGTGCTTGATTTCGTCTGAAGGTTTTGTAGCAGGTATCACGCCATTCGGGGCAGAAACGAAAGAGTCTACTGGGGTATGTGCTGTGATGCGAAAATGTCCACGGAATGTGGGGCCCACCATGCTGGGCCGTGTATCGGGTTCAATCTATGTTTGGAAGCTATCAAAAGACTTATATTGAGGCTTGAGACTCACACCTGAAAGTTTATCAGGCCCCATTGTTCAAGGAAGCCGTGTATTTTGATGACGCCAGCCACATCACCCACGAGATTCCGCCGACAGGCTGTGATGGTGAGATACTCGCCCGGGTTTAGTCGAAAGCAGTTGACCATGAAGTTGCGGTGGCTCTTGTAAATTTCTGGGGTCTTTGAGGGATGTAAGCAGTTGAAGAACTCTGGGAGGAGCTTCCTTTCGACGTTGTGGATTGAGTCAAACGAAAACCAAGCTGCATGCGAGGGAACCACGATTTCGTGGGTCTGCTTAGCCAGAGCCTGCGAGCGTGGGACGGGAAAGACAGGCGGCAGTTTTGGCGGCAGGTCTGGAAACTGGATATATTTTTGATTTGTGGTTTGCGAGGGAGAGTGAGAGTGAGCGGAGGGGCAGGGAGTCGGTGCGCGGGATTCAATGTCACCTTTGTCAAGGCCACAAAATGGGGGCTGGAGGACTGCGTAAGGTTTTGGAGGGTAGTCTGCGGTGGTGCAATGTTCGGTGCTTGCGACTTGTCCGCCTCGTCCGACCTCGCGTTTGCGTTACCCGTTCCGTCCACAACTCCGCTGCGGGTCCCGTGTTCACTCGAGGCCGGTACTCTCGTCACGGCGTCCTGCATCCCCACAGCCTGCGCGGTGGTGGTGGTGTCCGACATAGTCATCCGCGATTTTTGATGGCCTCGACAACGATACCAACTCCCCCAACTACCCAAAACGAGTCTATTAAAAATATTTGTCTCACTATCGCCTTATTTAAACCAACGCGCGTTGAGCGTTTAAAAATATTTGTCTCACTATCGCCATTCGATCCAACGCGCGTTGAGCGATTCAAGCGCAATTACGAGCGTGGCGTAGACTATGGCCTTTTCGAAAGTTGACGTCAAGTTCGGGGAGGACAAAAGCAAGTCTCAATGTGAGAAACAGCGGGAGCCACCAACACAAGAACGGAGGAGGCCAAAAATATTGAGATTGGCCAGCTGCCCACCTTCATTGTGTTGCTGTTTTATGCTTTCGTATTTCCGAGGAAATCAATATATGGCGTGATAACCCCAGGTGCATTTAGTCTTTCTTTATCTTCTTTACTTTTTTGTTTTGTTTTTGATAATGGGATGGTATTATGCAAGCTGGATTATGGTGTCAGTTGTGACAAGGCGTGCAAGACAAACCATCATTTCAGAAGCGGCACCTATTCGAAACTTTGAACGTAAACGGATTTATAACAGAATGCAAAAGCATAAATATAAAAAAAAGTCACTCTTTTAATTCACTATCCGCTGATGCTCTTACCACCGGTTGTATCACCAGACCGCCCTCCACTCTCACTACGACCCTGTCCCGTCCCACTCAGCGACTCAAACGCACCCACAGCAGATCTAACTGCCCCAGCCCCCCCATCACTCGCAGCTGGCAGCATAACAGAAGCCGTCCCCGTCGCAGGCGACTTGGCAACGGGATCCATCTTTTGCAGAGTCCGTGCCAGCTCCTGTGCAGCCTGAATCACTCGCTCGCGGTCCGTCTTGACCACAGAGGCACCTTTGAACGAAGGGGACGCCTGGAGCGTCGCCATAAGGGACTCGCGTAAGGCCGCGCTGTTCGCACTCATTTTGCTGTTTCGGACGGACGTGCGTCGCGGTGAGTACACGCCTGCCTCAGACTGGGATTGCGTCGGTGTCGTCGATCGCGAAATCGGTGAGGTGGCGTGAGAAACGGGGGTCAATGCGCGAACAAATGAGCTGGACCCTTCCTTTGCTGTCAGAATTGCAGGGGACGTAGGCGACGCGGCTTTTGTGGTCACAGTCGTTGTGACAGCAGTGTTAGCTATCGTCGTGCTCCTTGCATCGTCCCAGACATCGCGAGCTTCTGTGGTCTGCACCGGCTTCATACCTCCATTGACGGACGACAGGAGCGTCTCAGCTGGAGGAATCACAGGACTGTACTTTGCCTGCATACTAACGCCGTTGACCGCCAAACCTGTCGTCATCGTCGCCGCCACACTCGGCTCAGAGAAAGCGACAATCTTAGTGATTCCTGCAACACTTTCTGGAATCCGTGCAATCGGGATCGAAGCCACAGGAGCCGCCAAAGAATTCATGCCACTCAAAGTGTAAGCATCCGCGCCAAACGATGAATCGGAATCCAGAATCTCATCATCCTGTGCATGTAGCACAGGCCCTTTCTGATACTCAAGTGCTGATCGAATCATGGGACTCAATCCCTCCTCATCATAGAATCCAAGCGAGGATGCTGTAGCTCCCGTTAAACCACGAGAAGTGGGCACATTCCCCCGAACTTGCTGCATGGCGGCCATCATTTCGTTCGTCATAAATTCGTAGTGTGGAGAGGAGAAGACGTTTGCTTTGCTATTGCTGGAGCCAATCCTGTCTGGGCTTGATTTTTGGCTCGAGCTGGCCGAGGATGAGGCAGTAGCAGTTGCGACAACCTGCTTAACCTGTCTTTCTGCAGCATGTAGAGCAGAAGGGTCTTCTTGCAGCGACGCAGATGGTTCAGGTGAACTGCGCACTGCCTCGTTCAAGACAGTATTCAACAAAGAGGTCCTGCTCATCGCTGTGGAGTATGTTGATGACGCAGTTGCTGCCGATACTGTGGGTGCTGGTGGAGTTGGCGATGCTCCCAAATATGCAGGCTCTTTCCACCCGCCATTCGCGGCATTCAGGCGGGTGTTTTCATTAAGTTGGGCTTTGGAAAATGTTACTTTATCTGACGAGCTATGGATAATGTCACTACGAACTGAGTCGTTCCTGGAAGCAGAACCCTTGCCAAATAATTTGGCAAGTAAGTAGTTTTTGGCGTGATCATTACTGGAAGATAACACAGTCTTCTTTTCGCTGGCCTCTTGCTCCTTCTTGGTTCGATTGTCTTCAAGCAACACATCCACCTGCTTTCTGGAATCTTTAGAAACACTGCGCGAACCCATGCTCAAAGCAGAAAAGCCGGCTTTAGCAAACGGCTGCTCTTGCGGTGAATTCAGCTTTGAATTCATGGGCACCTGGTTGCCTCCACGTCGATTGTCGACGCTCGGCGAGCGTATCTTACTATGAACATCCACACTGTAACTGCGCTTGGACATGGGAATACCCCCGTTGCCACTACCATTGCCTATCGCCCGACTCGCAGCTGCGGAATAGCTGTATGGGTCTCGCAGTGTATAGCCATACGCATCCCAAGGCTGAGGAGAACCTGTTGTCCACCCGTGCCCATTCGAAACTCGTGGATCCACACTCAAACTCCGCTGTTGCTGCTTTACCATTTCTCCCCCATCTTCGCGCCGCTGTAAACTGCTCCCGCGACTCGCCATGCTGCTCCCATCTGAGCTCAACACGCGCATATCCACCGCCACCTCATCCTCGCCAGTGAAGCGCACCTGACTGCCAGCGCGCGTAGGGTAGCCCGCACGCCCTCCACCGGCCCCCGCGCTGAAGCGCTTGCTATTGCGCTGCGCGCGGTCATCGTCTACCTCGTCCGCAAGGCCGGCCTTGTACGCCTGTACTGTCATTTCGTATACTTCTTCGGTTGTGAGACTGTTGCGCCTGGTGGAGGATTTTTTTGAGGGGGATTCGTACGGTTGGGCTTTTTTGGCGGGTGGTGTTGTTTTCTTCGGGGATGCCGTGTCGCGGGGGGCGGACGTTCGTCCGGTGACTATTGGCGATCGACTTATCATGTCATTGTACTCATCATCCGCGTCCAGTTTGGTGGGTCGCTTAGATTTGTGAAAACGCTCATTCTGCTGCTGCTGTTGATGCTGTTGAAGGAGGAGGCGAGACTGTTGCTGCCGATAAATAAATTCGTCGTATTCATTCGTGGATTCATCGTAATCATTCTCCGTGTCTTGATAATACCGTCGGCCAGGAGAGATGCCTCTTGCGGCCATGTTGGGCACTGATCGGCGGGCTGTTACTTCCTGTTGTTGAGGAGCGTACCCATAGCCGCCATTTTGTTCGCCGTAATTCTGTTGCTGATAATAATCAAAGGGTTGCTGAACTTGGGGTTGTCTGGGTCGTGATCGTGACCGACTTGCGCTTCGTGCCCTAATCGTGGGGGTGTATGCTGTGGAGGCCGGGGCCGTGTTTCGTCGACCCATGCCATCATGGTAAGACTGCTGCGAAGCTATCGAACGACCATCTGACGCAATCGACCTCCTTTCGTCAAAGTCGTATTCGAAGGGTGCGCGCATTGTATTGTTGAAAGGGTGGCTTTGCTTGTATGCAGCCTGCAGTGAGTTGATCCACTGCAGGTATTCGTAGGATGAGTTACAAATGAATGTAAATTCCATCTTGTTGTCTGATTTTGAATGAATGAAGGGGGTGAGCTTGACGCATGGTTGTAAAGGCTAGTCGTAAAGCTGGCGTAAGTGCAGCAACAACTCAACTGAGGATAATGGAGAACTGGCAGGCCATGTCGTGGTCCGTCTCTTCAATAATGTAGGCGACCTGCGAGAAGTGGAGGTACGTGCGGGGGTTGACTCCTATGATGAGCAGATGATGTCCTGTCGGATCAAGGGGGTAAGCTGAATGGATGGAGAAGGCAGTTCGCTAGTTACCCATTGCAGCAGCAAATGCGAGATGGCCGTACGCCTCGACCTCGAGATCGCGGGCCCTGCGCATCTTTGACGAAGCGTTTCTAGCGTGGAACTCGGCTGGCGAGTCCCAGTTTGCAGTTCCGCCAAATAGGGTTGCAGCGTCGTCGAGCATGGCCACGCCACCCCGCGCCTCGATGCGCGCGAGCTCGTTGCGCACGGCCATCACGTCGCGCGGCCCACTCGGCGCAACCAGAAGTACAGGTGACACCGTTCGCGCGCGACCCTTCAACCGGACAAGATCCGCGTGTGCAACCACGGGACGTAGCTCAGAAGACATTAGATCGTGTCCTTTGGATTTTGAGGTGGTTTGGAGTTGTTGATGGTTCACAGTGACGATTTCCAGAGTTGGAACAGAACGAAAGAAAGGGAGACATCGCCAAACAAACTAACATTTCTCATCACCAAACCCGCCGCCTTGGTCGGAAATTCGGAAATCAGACGGGACGCCCATATTTCTCCTCCCGCTAAGAATCCAATTTTTCAATCTATCACCTCACCGATCTCAACAAACAATTCACACAGCTGAACCAAAATGAAGTGGTCCCCCCTACCATTCTTTGCATTCGCGCTCGCGGCCCTCCGTCTCGTCTCTGCCGATGTGTGTAATCTCGTCAGAAAGGTATCCCTCATTCATTTCCGTGATTTGTTATGGAGACCAACAACCACCTGCCACATCCAAGGTCAACGCGTACCGCCTCTCGTACAACCTGCCACCGCTCGTAATAGACGTGCGTCTTGTCCAGATTGCGCAGGAACACTCTGACCGCATGGCCACTTCGTCTTCAGCTTCACTGGCTCCCCGTCCAGACAACCCCACAGAAGACAGTCTCGACAACGCCAAAGCTCTTTCTATCCCGGCACATCCGCTTCTCGTACAGGAAGTAGGAGAAGATGCGCAATGGATTCAGCCGAACCAAACTCCAATCAAGGCAGGGGATGACATGTGGTATGCAGAAATTGAACAGCTAATTCCAAACTGGAACTTTCTCGCCGAGAACGTGGGCATGGGATCAAACGATGAAAACGCAATTTTGGACCTCTTCAAGTCCACGGAGGAATACAACGGGAATCTGCTCTCAGACGAAGCCTCCCTCATCGGCATTGGCGAGATGGACGGCTATTGGACTTTTGAATTTGCCGGAGTCTCGGATGAATCGGGCGTCCAAGCAGTATTTTGCTGACTGAGTTTTCTCCCGTACACGTTCTGCTTATTCTAATAATATTGTATTTATGAGCACTGCAAAAAAATTATAAATAATGATAGGAATTTAAAGTCTCCTCTGGTGAATTAGCGCGTTTCCCTTCATAATTGGCGACCGAACCGAAGAAAGGCACTCGCATACCAACAGCTCTGACAGGCCCCAATCATGTGCGAAAAACTTTGGTATTTTCTTCTACCTGTCTTATAGCATGTTTTCACAACTCATATCTGATATTGCTCCTTGAATGGGATGACGCGCACAGCACCAATTCGTTTGAGGTCACAGCTGCATCTATTGTGGAACCTTCAATGTTAAGAATGAGCATCATGGTGAGAAGTATTGCCGCCTGAAATGAATCAAAAGACGGGTGGTGCATCCCAGTATCAGGTGCCCACTTCGTCACGTCCTCCAGATGCATTCCCGGTGTGGTTGTCCCGAACGTCGTTATTTCATGGTCCATAATCTTCAGATGAAGTCTTCATGGTCCTGTTTTTGTCTTCTCGGCCTGAAGTATACGCCAACGAACTTATGCGAACCTACATTCCATTGCTAGATACGTGCATTGACTTTCGTGAATTGATCTTATTCACCTTTTAACGATGCGCGGTGAGTCAATTCGCGCCCTTTTATTTGGCTGTTGGAGAAGTCTTCAGCGCAATGCCAAGCCCTGCCTCGTTCGCGTTGGCGGCCGCCCTACCACTCCTTGTCCTCCTCCTCGCATCCATTCTCACTAGATACAACGTCGCGCACCCTGTCACGGTCTATACTCGGGCCCCTTCGCTCCCTGAATCACATCCATGGCACGCCTCGACGCAGCGTGCCCGCGCCGCTGTTGCCACGCTCTCACGCGCAGAAAAGCTCAATACAATCATGGGAACCGGATACGCCGGCGGCCCGTGTCTGGGCAATGTTCCCGCCCTTCCGCAGGTTGGCTTCCATGGTCTCTGCTTGCAGGACAGCCCACTCGGGGTACGCTACGTCTCCAACGTGACAGCGTTCCCTGCTCACATCAATGTCGCCGCTACTTTTGATGCTGGACTCATGGAGCGGTATGGCCGCGCGGTTGGCGAGGAATTCAGGTTCCACGGTGTCAACGTCTACCTAGGCCCTATGATGAACCTGCTGCGGGCTCCAGCTGCGGGCAGGAATTGGGAGGGTCCCGGTGGGGACCCGTATCTCGCGGCTGTGTCTGCGTCGCGGATTGTGCGCGGAGTGCAGGCGGAGGGAGTCATTGCGACTGCAAAGCACCTGATAGCCAACGAGCAGGAGCAGTTTCGTATTACGGTTTCTTCAAATTTGGACAAGCGGACGTTGATGGAGGTGTATTTACCGCCGTTTGAGGTGTAGACGATTGGTTTGCGGAAGAAGTGCGTTTCGTGACTCACTCACTCCTGACTCCTAGGCGTGCATAGCTGAAGGCGTGGGAGCCATCATGTGCTCCTATAACCGTATGAATCAAGTGTACACCTGTGCAGACTCGGAGCTTGTCAATGAAATCATTCGCGTGAGTTAGATTCCCCCAACATGTGATGCTCCCTCACCACTCACCACTTCCCAGGGGCCCGATATTGACTTTCGCGGGTTCGTCATGACAGATTGGTTTGCACAATACTCCTTTGCTGCGAGCGACCTCGTTATGCCAGGAATCTACCGTACCCCTCTGCCATGGTGGACGCTCGGTGGCTTCTTGACACGAATTCCCTTTTTTGGGTCCACATGGCTGGGTCAGACCTTTGAGGAAATATCTGGGGATCGATTGGATGATATGGTCACGCACATTCTCGCAGCTTATTATCAACTCGGCCAGGACAAGGCGTACCCCAACATCACCTTCCACAGTTTCTCTAACCGCGCGAAAGGGCAAGAAAACCGCGACTATCCCTTCAAGAAGCACGCCGCTATTGCTCGGGAAATCGCAGCTGCTAGCACAGTGATTGTCCGAAATGACCATGGCGTTCTGCCACTCCAGGACACCGCCGGAGTCCGTGTTGCCATCGTAGGAGAAGATGCACGTGCACCCAAGGTTCTGAATGAGTTTGACGTGAGGGACGGAAACGACGGGACGCTGGCGATGGGGTGGGGTTCGGGAACGGCCGATTTTCCGTACCTCGTATCTCCGTTTGAAGGGCTCAGCATGCGCGGGCAATCAATTCTCTTCTCTTCGTCGTTCGATAATTTTGACTTGGACGCGGTGCGTGCGACTGCAGTGGACGCTGACATTGCCCTCGTTTTTGCGAATGCAGACTCTGGCGAGATTATGAGCACGGTTGAAGGCAATCCCGGGGACAGACTTGATTTGAAGCTTTGGCACAACGGAGATGCTGTTGTGAGCTTTGTTCCTCTGATACTTTCTGGGTTGTCTTGAATTGCTAACATTTTGTATCTTAGATTGAGGCTGTTGCTTCCGTCAACAAGAATACAGTTGTCGTTATTCACAGTGTCGGCCCTGTGGATATGCCTTGGTTCGATCATCCAAACATTACCGGTATAGTCTTTGCCTTACTTCCGGGGCAAGAATCTGGAAACGCTTTGGCAGATGTAAGAATATTATGCTTTTGGATTTGGATTCTCAATTTTTTTTCCTGGCACAGGTCCTGTTTGGCGATGTGAACCCTTCCGGTCGCCTTCCCTTCACTGTCCTCAAATCCCGCGACGAGTATGCAGCAGACGTCCTCTATGATTGTAAAACCGATACTCCTCAAGTAAACTATACCGAAGGCCTCTTCATCGATTACCGCCATGCTGACAAGAATGGCCTAACTCCCCTCATTCCTTTTGGTCACGGACTTTCATACACCTCATATGCATACTCTAATCTCGATGCCAGTGCGTCATTGTCCCCATGGGATACTATTTCCGTCACAGTCAAAGTTCAAAACGTGGGCGATTCATCCGGATACGAAGTGATTCAACTTTATGTCTCGTATCCAGAAGTCGCAAATGAACCACCCAATTTGCTCAAAGGCTTTGAGCGCGTATGGCTCAATCCTGGACACTCTACAAACGTTACTTTCAATCTGAGCAAAAAGGATTTGCGAGTGTGGGGCGAAAACGGGTGGGAAAACATTTCTGGCCGCTACGTGTTTCGTGTCGGTGCTTCAAGTCGCGATTTGAGACTGCACACTGAACTTCACCTTGAATAAATGGGACTCTCTTGACGAAACGATTGCCTTCAATTTTCGAGGGGTTTGCAACCGCGGCCAATCCAGAAGTATATTCCGTACTATAAATTGCGTAGAGAATGCATGCCTGTCAAGATATAAGGATTCTACCTTGAAGGCTGTTTCTTTGAAGGAAGGGTTGCAATTGAGCAATATGAAAATGAAAATAGGGAATAGTTGGGGAATAGTGGCTGCAGTTTTCTTGCGAATCCATCTTATGGTGGAGCGGATTTCGATGCAGCTCTTATATACCTGCAGAAAGAGGGTCTTGAGCGGTGTTCGGTTCGAGTGTTTAGTTTGCCTTTCAAATCAAACATGAGATACGCAACAATGCCTAAACATAAGTCCAAAAATTCATATATTCATTTACAAATAGAAACATTAATAAAATGAGAATTTGTGTGACTAAGTTGTACTTCCTTCAACATCAGTTTGAACAAACTTACAACACACACCATGCGATTAGATCTTGATGCAGGTGGAAATTAAAAGAAAAAAAAGACAAGACAAAATTTGAAAATTTATTACTATCAAACTATAATGTAGTCTATTTCATAGTTTCAGCTGCCTCTCAAAATCTTTTCAAAATTACACTAAAAAATTCGCACCTTATTTAACTAGATATTCATAGCCGGACTCATATCTTTGATTCATGTGTGCCAGGCAAAGGCTGCCAGACTTCACTTAGCGGGGCTTAAGGTTGATTAATGCAATGACAAAGGTTGTAATGATGCAAAATTGAAATGAACCTCTTCCATCTCACCCGCTACAACTTCACGCAGCCCGTCACCCCTACATTCGCCTCCATTTGCCTCCTGAATCGCATCCATGGTATGGGTGCACGCATCGTGCCTGCGCCCCTTGCCGCTCTCTTCCTCGACGACGCCACAATTTTGCGACCAGAAACGCCAGCCGGCCCTATGGCTGTACGATGCGCACAGGGATGCACGAAAAAAAAGGTCGTATCAGGATTTTTTCAATCACTTATTAAATCTCAAATGAAAGGCTTGATGGCTTTGGCACAAAATTGAAAAACATAGTTGCTGACAGGAAATCGAGATAGTGGAATTCCTTGACGATGCCTTCTTAATACAAAATATAAACGTAATCCACAACTATAAAAAGTGAAGTTTAAGTGGTAAGAACCAAGTTCAGTCCAGATTGGTACCTGGTCCCTTTTTGTTCGAATTCAAGTGCACAGTCCTTTCTGAGTGAGGGCGATCCGCTTTCTCGTTGCTTGTTCCCTCTCCTTTTTTTTATTTAACACAGTTTTCTCAACCCATATTATTCCTCTTTGTTTGTCATCCATTATTCCTTAATTTGAAAATTAGTTTTGCTTAGAATGACTCGATACTCACTCTTTCCCTTATCTCGGGAAGTACACTACTTTGTTTCATATTGCTGGTGTTAAAGCTATTCTTGTAACAACCACATTGCCATCACATATCGCGGACACGATCATGACCCCGTCCATTGGGAGCACAAGACGAAGGTACTCTGTTGGCGTTGGAGCATGACGGTCGGAGATCACAAGGAAGCGCGGTGGCCACTGTGGGGGCAAGGTCGACGCATGCGACCAAGTGATTGGCCAAGGGCGTATGCGAAGTCGAATCCGTAGTGTGTTTGATGCAGGGAGTGATCCAAGCACAGTGTGCGGGCCTTAAATGGTGGATTGACTTCATATTGTGATCAATGCGAACTTCCGCGGAATGAACCTGGATACCACTCTCAACTGCATTTCCCTTTGAGAAAACTATGGAGTTTAAGTATCTGTTGGTTGTTGATGGAAATGTATGGCCCAACCGCTGTTTGGAAACCAACAGCGTTTTACTTTGTGTGCAATTGCAAAGATGTTTACTTGTATTGACCACTTACATTACAACGAAAACGCAATTGACTGGTACACTTCTAGTTACGACCTGAATCCGCTATGTTCCTGTTCGCGTCGATATGGCAGATCTTCAGGAATGAATGGCTGCAAGCCAACAATGACAGGGCAAGGCAGATAAGCGAGAATGCGCGTGCTTTTGATGGCACAAATGAACGAGTTAAACACGATGACATGCTATGTTGGCTTGCTGTTGATCGAATATTCAAATCTTTTTAATGCGAAATTGTACATGATTTTTTCAAGATTCAGTGTTATGAAGGAGCTGGAGTGCTCCGAAATCAGATTCGAGGTTGTCTAGTCCAGACATGTTGGACGGACTGATGGTCAACTGATTGAAAGCAGAAGAAATCTGCCGAAATACAAGTTAAAGAACCGTGAGAATGTGCAATCAGTGTCCAGACCTCGGTCGAGTCTGTATCACTTGAAAGCGCGTTCATAGCCAGTAAAAGGAGCTGTACAACATCATATCGATGATATGAGAATGCTACCTCTAGCGCAGTCATGCCGTGCCAGTCTCGTAGATGAAGTAACGTGCCACCGTGGCTGTGGCGAAACTTGAGGAACAACGCGCATGAGTCCAGGTGACCGTAAGCCGCAGCAATATGAAGGGGTGTTTGTAAAGTAAATTGATGCTGCTCTATGACGTATCTTGCCGCGTTGGGGGCAAGAGAAGCGAGAGCTGTCTCTATACGTGCTGAGCCTCCGACCTGTGCTGCCAAATGGTGCAAATTTGTATCATAAGGGCCTTATTGGGAAGGTATTAAGGTTATTAGGTAATACGCAGCGAGGTGGAAAGGGCTAGTGGGTAGGGAGGCACCTTGAGAGGTGACGGGTGGCGCGGTTCGGGCGTCTGTCATGCCGGCAGGAGTCTGCAAGTATCGAGGTTCTTGCTCTTCCATCCTAGTTGTGTTGAAGCTCTGGTTATCCGAATGCCCCTGGCTGTTGTTGTTGCGCAGGGCGTGGATGGCACCCAAGTTTGGCTGGACAAGCATCTTTGTTTTGCGAAGGAGAAAAATGGGCACCGACGAGAAGGGCGGCCTACGAGAGGAGCGCGACAGCCACACGGCGTCCAAGTTCACCGGTAAGAATGACTTAGAGACCAGAGATGTGCAGAAGCTCAGAGGGTTACCTTTCGCAGCGGGCCCGGGCGAGGCGCACGCGATCCACGGCCAGAACCCGATGAACCTAGTGGAGAAGATCATCCGGTCGCGCATACACGACTCTGTCTACTGGAAGGAGCACTGCTTTGCGCTGACGGGTGAGGGTCTCCCCGCTTGATAGCAACTACTGAAGCCCCGTTCCATGCGGAACCACAGCCGAGACCCTCGTGGACAAGGCCGTGGCGCTGCACGCGGTCGGCGGTCAGTCTGGGCTGCAGAAACCGAGCGAGTTCCTCTGTCTCACGATGCGGCTGCTGCAGCTTCAGCCAGAGCGTGCTATCGTGGCAGCCTACCTCGAGCAGGACCACTTCAAGTATCTCAAGGCCCTCGCCGCTTTCTACCTCAGACTCACATTCAGGAGCATTGATGTCTACAATTACCTCGAACCTCTATTACTGGACAAGACGAAGCTGCGTATGCGCGACGCGCGTGAGTTTCAATTCGAACCGAACTGCGCACCATCCTCTGAACATCTCACACTTTCAGAAGGAAACTACTACCTTTCGTACATGGACGAATTTGCAGACAGCCTTCTGCGGCAAGACAGAGTCTGCGACATCATTTTGCCCCGTATATCTAAACGGTCTGTTCTTGTGGAAGCCAAAGACCTGGATGAGCGCGTATCTCCTCTTCAAGAGGAACTTGAAATGATGTTGCAACAGGCGGAAGAAGAGGAAATGAGAGAGCGCGAACAGCGTGAAGCGGAGGAGGAGGAAAAAAAGCAGCAGGCTGCCATCTCTACGTCTGGATCCGGCGCCCACGGGGACAGAGACGATCAACCTGACCATATGGATGTAGATGAAGTTCAGAAATCCATTTCTTCTTCAGCTGCGCGGTATTCTGACCGCGATTACCAAGCTTCATCTCACGGAGAAGACTCTTTGAATTACGACCCAGTCGTTGCTTCTCAACGTGTTGAAAGCAAGGAGGGTAGCAAGGGTGCATCAGGGAAACGCCACGATGGCGAAAGGGAGAGGGACGGATTCAGCGACCGCCGACGTAGCCCCGATCGACTGCGAAGGGGCGACGACCGTGAATATCTGAGCCGATCACAGGATCGGGACCGGAACTTAGACAGGCGAGAACGGGATCGGTCTCGGGAACGCGGGAGCCGCCGCTACTCCCGCGATGGGGATGATGGATACAAAGGTAATGTAGATCGCCGCGACGGCGGTCGGAACCGCGACTATGACCGACGGGACCGGGATCGAGACTACGATGGACAAGATCGCGACCGTGACTCCAACCGCCGGGATCGCGATCGCGATTACGATAGACTAGATCGGAACCGTGGTTATGATAGACGTGACAGAAACCGAGACGAGGCGATTAGTCACGACATGGACATAGCTGAAGGCCTAGACAGTCGCCGTCATGGGGAACAACGCGAAATCACACGCGGTGTCGAATCTGCAGCTGAACCAGACGTTGGAGACGAGCTTCCCACCTCTAATGACGCCGAAGATGCCAAAAAGAAGAAGAAGTGGTCATCAAAGAAAGTGAATGCGCTTTTCAAGAAGTCAGCACCAAAGGAGTCTGCTGCAGAGCAGAATGGAGACAACGGCGCTGGCGGTAAAAACGGAGGTGGAAGTCGTGAAAGCATGTCCATTGAGGAAACCAACAAGATGCGTGTTGCTTTGGGTTTGAAGCCGCTGAAACAATGATTATCATATTCTCAATTGAAAAACTCTCATTGTTCTTGATTCTTATTCAGGAAAAGAAAGACTGTGTGATTGGAGCCAAACATCACGAGCCAAGTCTTGTCATGGCCTCCTCTGACTTAAAGAATGCCAGCGCGGCAGTCTTACTGCACTAGGAAATCGGTCGATGATCGCTTCCAAACTCACCAGTACGCCATCGAGCGTATGACCAATATTGTGTTCTGCTTGCATATTTTTGACTGCAAGAACCACACGGTTGACTAAAGAGTTAGGGTTTTTGATGAACTCAAGCCCCGCAAGAACCCCAAACGGCATCCAGCGCGGGTCAACCATAATTTGACTGTATGGTCAACTTTTGACGCCTTGCAATGGTTCTCCGCTTGTGTGACCGTTTTCAATACGCGATGTTGCGACCGCCTTCCATCAGAATAAACGTTGGAAGTAAGTTTCTGACGTTATCCAGCTAGCACCAATAGCAACGCATACAACGGTGGGCGGCGGAACTTAAGACTGGGGGGAAGTGGCGATGGCAAGCCGTGAAGCGAAAAACAAACAAACAGAGGCGACGCAGCCAGTATGAAGTTCTCTCATCAATTTTCCTTGTAATTGGTTTGGCGAAGTAGCGATGGATGAAGAAAGAAACTTTGGAAATGCTGGCACCGAACCTACAAAGCCTTCTCTTCGCCACATTCCTTTTTCTCCTCGCAGCACAGCGCGTCCGTGCTGACGATAGTAACTTCGGTGACGTGACTGCGGAGGCGGAGCAGTACAAGAAGGACCTGCTCGCAAAAATGCAGGCTGAGGCAGGCGAGGGCTCGCAGGGTCACCAGAAGGAGCTCAAGAGCGCGGACGACATGGTCCTTTTCTTTCAGGTGAGCTCCGGTTTTGTTGGTCTCTGGGCTGTAATCGCTCGAGACGGGATGAGAAGTAAACGTGCGTCACAAATTATGCAGATGCACGACCATAACAAGGATGGGCACTTGGATGGGCACGAGCTGTGTAAGTATTCTTCAGTGACGCTTGAATCTGTTCTATTTGCTGCTGGCCCATCCTGGGGCGGATACGTGATGTATTGGATGGTCCATGACCACTGGGCATATTTTCCCTTGATTCTAGAAACCTACAATGTCTTTCAGCCGAATTTGAATGGGCAGACCAGGGAAAAAACATTTTGGATGCGACGGAACACAGGCGATGGAGAACGAGCCCGAACGCGCCATTCCGTATCATGGCCTTTCATTCATTCTTGCCAAACGATGACACTGATGAACTGCGCATCCGAAAACAGTGACCGTGTACGCGAGCCAAGAGTTAAAAGTTGGACCGGATGGCCGACCCGCTCACGCGAACTCACACATAACGCGCATGGGGGATTTGAGAAAGCTTGTGGACACGGTACTCGACATGGATGACACGGATAATGACGGTTGAGTACTTGTTCTTTCTGGCTTTGCTCTTGCATGTGTAGTGGTTTCTGAAAGGGTGTGTTATGCATTCTGGATATCGACAGGTATGATAAGCTGGGAGGAGTACTACGCATCGCAGAAATACCATCACCAACTCTGATCTTTTTGCTTTCCCCCCCCTCCCCTCCCTCTCTCCTAGCAATCGCCCCTCTCTTTTCTTCGCAGGAAAGTATAGCACTGTTTTTGACTTTTATTCTTTCCCATTGCGACTCTGTTTTGAATGTTGGTGCGATTGACCAACCAGAAAATGAGAAAGTTTTTAACGGGTAGAAAATATGAAAACACATGAAAAGAAGGTAAATTCTACACTCTCTAAAGTCGGTGTACGTTACATCCACTTGCCTGAAAAACATAGAAACTCAAAAACCTTTTTCGATTGAACGTCATTGAAGGGAAGAATTAATGAATTGGAACAAACCATCAGTGTAATTGGGAACAGAAGTTCGTTTATTAAATTGCAAAATATACACCCCAGAAAGAGAACAGCTGAAATTATTTGGAGGATTGGTATTTGGTGACTGCCTTGGTTCCCTCAGAGACGGCGTGCTTGGCAAGCTCACCGGGAAGGATAAGTCGGACAGAAGTCTGGATCTCACGCGAAGAGATAGTGCTGCGTTTGTTGTAAGCGGCCAGCTTGGAAGCTTCGCCAGCGATGCGCTCAAAGATGTCGTTGACGAACGAGTTCATGATGCTCATAGCCTTGTTGGAGATACCAGTTTCTGGGTGCACCTGCTTGAGCACCTTGTACACGTACGAAGAGTACGTCTCCTTTCTGGTGGCCTTCTTCTTCTTGGCTCCGCCCTCCTTTGTCTTCTTGGCCGCAGTCTTCGCGGGCGCTTTTCCGGCGGGCTTCTTCTCGGCGGGGGCCTTTCCTCCTTCCTTGGGTGGCATGCTCTGGAGTGTGTGTGTGAGTGAGGACTTGGCTGACCGAAGTGTCCGCTTTTGTTCGCCACAGCGTCAAAATTTGGACAAGCGTCAAAAAATGCATCCTCGGATGCATTTGATTGGCCAGTTTCGTTGACACAAATCCTGGCCATAAAAGCAAGCTTGTTCTTCACCCACGCTTTCAATCAATCCAGCAGGAACCAATCGAACATGGCCGGAGGAAAAGGAAAGTCCAGTGGCAAGGCCAAGGCCGGCGCCAAATCGCGTTCATCTCGTGCGGGCCTCCAGTTCCCCGTCGGTCGTATTCACCGTCTTCTACGAAAGGGCAACTACGCCCAGAGAGTAGGTGCGGGTGCCCCCGTATATCTCGCTGCCGTTCTCGAATACCTCGCGGCCGAAATCCTGGAGTTGGCCGGAAATGCTGCCCGCGACAACAAGAAGACGCGTATCATCCCGCGTCACCTTCAGCTCGCCATTAGAAACGATGAGGAGCTGAACAAGCTTCTCGGAACAGTCACCATTGCCCAGGGCGGTGTGTTGCCCAACATTCAGCCTTCTCTGTTGCCTAAGAAAGAGGAGCTTGACGGCCCCTCTGGTGGAAAGGGCAATTAGGCGCTCTGTAATTTAAGCCTTGTATCTTATCGCTGAGAATAAACGTACCATACCACTTTCAACTATTGATGTCTTTCCGGTTGCGTGTCTGTGGGCCGCAATGGGTACGGGATTGGTGGCCTTGAGGACGTGCAGAACATTGTGCGCGAATCATGCCGCGTGGAAAGGTCATTTACAATCTCGCAAACAATTTTATGTACACTTTCTAGATTGACTGGTTTCATGCCATTCCACTGTACTCCAATGTACTCTCCAATACGCATGTTATAAATAATGGTAAGTAGTGACAGTGAGATTCGATGGTATTGAGAAATTTCTGTCGACCAAGAGTGGCAGAGTCAGCCTATGTCATCTCTAGTTTCCTCACGGAGTCATGTATTTTCCCATCCACTGATAAGTGGTGTTATGACCATCTTCTCCTGAAAAGTCCTTTAGAGAAGTCAGTGGTGGTTTCCGGCTCAGGACAAGCATCATTTTACTTTATTTTGAAGTTTTGATTTCCTACCCATTGAATCACTCCTTCTGTAGGACCGTTTTCCCATCCACAAATACTCTGCGAATGTTGCGATCGTCTCCCAACAGAATAAACTTTTGAAACAAATCTTCGACGGTATCCAGCTCCGGCCAAACGTCAATATTCGACCCAGGCGCATCCACATCCACCACCAGGGCATCCAACTTGCAACCAGTGCGGATCCCCACGCGTCTCTTGAGCGCGCGTCCGCCACCCACCGTGGCCATCCAGAACGCATCCACGTGCGTCAATTCGGATTCATTCGGCAGACACGGTTTGCCTCCCCTCAAGGCGCCGACACCGTCCCGCAGGATACGCGAGCTCACAATGGCATGCCGACACGCATCGAGGATGGAACAGCTCCATGCGCCGCCGACATCCGTGCCTAGCCCCACTGCGACGCCCGCATCCAGCATGGTGCGGGCGGGTAGGATGCCGTTCGCAAAGAGCGCGTTGGAGAGGGCGCAGTGGGCGACGCCGACGCCCAAATGGGCCAGGGCCGCAATCTCGGGGCCTGTGGCGTGTACACAGTGCGCAAGGACGGTGCCGCGCGGGGCGAGGAGGCCGTGGCGGGAAAAAAGGTCCAAGTCGCGCGCGCCGTCGCGCGTGTCCAGGCCGTGTTGTACTTGCCAGTCGGATTCCCAGGCGTGAGTCTGCATGTGAAGGTTAAATTCGCGTGTGAGGGAGCCGAGCTGGTCTAGAAGGGCGGGGGAGCAGGACGGAATGAACCGTGGTGTGATGATGGGCTGAACAAGTGGGTCCTCCTCCTCGCTGGTATGGTGGAACGAGTTGATGAATGTGCGTGTTTCGCGAATGCTTTCGTCGACTGAATCCTCTGTGCAGACGCATGCGTCCGTTGTGGAACAGGAGCAGAGTTCCTTGTTGTCCATGCAGACCTTGCCCACGAAAGCGCGTTGACCCCTGCGCCGACACTCGTTTGCAAGGGCCGTGGAAGCAGACGCATGCTTACTTGAGAAGTAGACTGCGGTGGTTGTGCCGAGGGCGAGGGTTCTATCCACCACTCTGTGGGCAACCTTTTCCGCGTGCGCTGTTTCTGACATGCGCGCCTCGTTTGGCAGCGTGGTGTCGCGCAGCCAGGTTGCGAGGGGGACGTCCATTCGCGTCCCGCGCTGCGGCAGCTGCGGCGCATGGAAGTGGAGGTCAATGAGGCCCTGTTTAAGAGTTGAAGCAATGAGCGGAGGGCTGTTGCCATTGAGAGAGGCTGCACCTACCGGAATGATAAGCTGCGGGTGCGGCACGACGACGACGTTTGGGTGCGACGCCTGGATGGCGGACACCTCGGCCTCGTCGACGTCCTCGACGCGCGCAATCACTCCATTGGACAGCACGTCGATGCGGGCTCGATGGATGACCTCCAAACGGCGCTCTGTTCCGTTGTCGCTGGCCTGGATCACGCGTCCAATCAGGACCAGCGATGGGATCGTATCGGTCATGGTGGTTGACTTTTGTTTTGGTGGTCACGCCTCCCACACCCACGGATACAGTGTACGGGATTTACTCTTCAGGTCAGAGATTACTGGTATTCTGTTGCCTAAATCTTCAACAAGACTCTGAATGTCGCAATGGTGGGACCATGTTCAACAAAGGGAATGGGAGTAATGTCTCTGTTGAATTCAAACTGGAATGAAAAACAATAGTAGCATGGCGCATCATAACTGCCTCAACCGCCGTCTGCGCGCTACGTTCGGCGTCGAACTGCGCTGAAAGACAAAGCAAACTTGCCTCTCGCGAACAAAGAGTGGTCTCGCACAGCATCTCAAGATGTCACATATTCGCTCCTCCTTCGTGTCCTCAGAAACCGCGGCTTCCTTCAAAACGCAAGCTGACATCAATCAAATTTGAACTCCCCTCTCCAAACGCGAGCAAGAAGTGCATCTGGCATGGATTAAAGCTCGCACGCACTACGGTTTCCGCACCAGTTCCGAACTCATTCTTCTCAGTGAAGCCGGCCTTGACATGGTAATAATCTATTCTCCCCAAATCAATTCTTTTCAACTGTTATGTAAAATACAGATCTCGTTCGATCGCGCGGATTCCGTGAAGAAGATTGATCATATTGGCCAGACTATCGTAGCCGATACCTGGGCTTTCAACAGGTTGTCTAACAGTTTAAGCGACTTGCGACGGATGATTTGTTGACAAGACTGCTGACTGGAAATAATGCGTTGGAGGATGCTGCTTTTGGAAGGAGAAATGGGGCAGCGAGTTTTGTGAGACTTTCAGATGCGTGGGAGAGCCCAATCAAGGCGACGTGGGTTAGCATGTCATCCGCTGCTAAAACCCAGCAGTACGATTCTCGCCGTGATCGCCCTGTGGATCCCAATTTTGCAAATTCCAGACGTTGTGCCGCTTGAATGCCAATAATGCTGGAAATTTGGTCAATGAGGTAACGGGTGTGTAGTTATCACCAGAGAGCTGGGGAGTTGACCGGGTTGTCAATGGAATAGTTGCTGGTGTTTCAGGTGAATATCGGAATGGACATTGCTTGATCACACATCAGCGAGTGAATGATATGAAGGAGGGAAGTGGCTTAATTGAAGCTTTAGATACTAAAGTTTAGTCACAAATAGGCCGGAGGCCACAAAATATTCGCAAGCGTCGAAACGTTGAACTTGGAGAAGCAGCGCCGGAATTTGATTCAAGCAGACGACCGCATTGCTACCTAGGTCAACTTGCATCCGCACCTTTCGAGCATCGCAGGATTATCGTGATGATATGGCACGTTTGGATGCAGCCAAAGTTTGAAATGCGAGTCAACAAAAAGGCAATGTTTTGAAATAATATAAGGAGACGGAGCGAGTGGAAGCAGAATATATCATTAATTTGAATCATAGTGACCAATCAAATCAAATGCTCTATGAATTCGTGGATTATTCTCAATACAATCAAATACAAGGTGCTTCTTGATTTTCTCAAATTCGACTGGTTCTGAACAAAATGAACACTGTTGAGAAGAAAATCGACATTCTTCCAGATATGAGTCACAATCCCATTCAAAGGATGTGTTGTCGCACTGTATATTGTCGCAGTCATTATAGAACTGATCCAACTGTTTCTCCAGCACTTTATTATCCGACAACAAGGACATTTCGGTCCATTCAATCTTGATACGCAATCAGAACAAAATGAGTAGCACCAGTGGAACACTGATAAATTGGAGGTATCACGCTGTTGTAGCAGATCACTCACTGTAAAAATCATTCTTGGACAACTTGAATCGTATCTCAACTTCTTCAGCCATTTAATTTGTTTGATTCTGATTCGAATTCAATTTTTTTTAGATCGTTCTTTTTGTTTCATTTTTGTCGCAAACGCGGACTTTTTCCTTCCGCGTCCAACACAGTATTCCATCCAATACAATAAACTATTGGGTCACTTGTTCATGTATTCCCCACAGCATTTCGCTCAGAAATGATACTTTGTATTAAAAAAGAGAATGCCGACATGTAAAAATCAACTTCAATTAAAAACAGGAGGGACGACTATAGGCTTTCACGCTTGGGGCGGGATTGGGGGTGGGTTAAAGAAAATGCTACGCGCGGCTCCTATTAACATTCCTCGACCCGCCTTTGTCACGTCGTGCTTGCTCTGAGAGTCTCGTTGCACTGGATACGTAACAACACGTCATCACGGCCGAGATGCATAAGGCAGAATGCGTTAAATTCCTCACGACGGCCTTGCAATTTGTCTTACCTTGGCAGTCACGGAATGCACCCTGCTTGTCTCACCAGAGTCGTACCGCCAAAGAAGGCATCACTCGGAATCGCGTTCATGCGAGGTGAACACTGGCCTGTTTATTTTGATGAAGGCTGGAAATTGACACGCGCGCGATGTTCAAGGAGCAAGGATTCCCACATAAAAGAACAGAACACCTGACTTTTATTATTCAATTTGGCACTGTTCCTGCCTCCCTAATTAAGCTTCTTAATCCATCCCGCACCTTCCTTCTCAAAACCGTTCTTTGTGACGACGCTTGCAACCACACCTGCATCCACGCCCGTTACCTCCAACAAAACAACCGCTTTTGTCTTTTCATTCGTGGTCTCCAAAACGCTTTCCAGGAGCCGCGTTGCTGTATTGTCGTTCCCGATGAGTGAATCCACTCCTGTGTAGGACAGAGCAAACACACAAGCAACCCACCAAGTCCCAGCTTACGATACGGTTCCAGAACGCATAGGGCCTTGACTACAATTGTGTGCGGAGGGTTCGCCTGGTTCGCGGCGTTTGCCTTTTTGCTTAGATTTGCGTTGATGGGGACGGCTTCGACCTCCTTCGCGCACACCACTGCGCCGACGGGCATATCGTTGAAGTAGGCTGTTGCATTGGGTTATTGAAGTGAGGAATGCGGCTCTCCCAAAGAAAACGCAGGCCTACCGAGGCGGCAGAGATCCTCGGTTGCCACTGCATCCTTGACGAGGGCTGGGACGTCCGAAGTGAATCCCGCGGGCATAGCGTGTTCGAGAAGGACGCGCAGCTGGCCAGCATTATTGGGTGTGAGGTCGCCGAGGCTGGACCGGAAGAACTTGGATGGGCGGACAATCTCCACAGGCATCGTGGTGGGATTGGTTTGGTTCACGAAAATATTTGATTCCTCGCAATCAGTCGATCCACAGGTGTTGCTACTCTCGCGTGATTAGTGACTTTTCGTGCCAATGAGGAGGAGAGCGCATGTGAAGCGGCAGAAGCGAGTTTGGATTTCGAACAAGAAACTCTGGCGCCCTCAGTGAACTCACCTGTTTCCGGTGGATTCAGGCGTGAAGAATCTGGAGAATGTGGGCAAGCTGCCTTGCTGTAGCATGATTGAAAAACCTCACGACGCAACAGACATGGCATATAAAGTCCAGGTGCCCTCGCGGCTAAAATTTAGGTACTTTCTAAAGGTTATTCGGCTGCAACCATGTTCGCTGGTACGTGCGCTTTTCTTATATAACGGCTTGGCTAGCAGAACCGCTTGGAGGGGAAATTGGTATTTTTCCAGTAAAATTTAGTCCCACGCTGCGCTTGGACTCGCATTTATAGGCAAAAACAAACAAGCAGAAATAGAGAAATGGAGTAGATAGGCTGGACAAAGAGAAGTAAAAAAAGGTTGAGACGACTTAAAACACAGTGCCGTCCGAAATAATGTCAATCGGTGGGCCCTTTGAGTCTGGTCTCAGCTTGGCAGCCACTTCACGACCGAGTTTCCAGGTGCCTGTGAAATGCATGTTCAGTCAAATGTCAGATTCCAAATAACACACAAAATACGCACCAGCCTCCAAGACCTTGACCAAAGGCAACTCCTCTGCGGACATGTGCAACGCCGTGCGAACGCGGTCCCCGACGCGATCCAAGAGCGCCACTGTCAAGGCGCGCCACTCCACCACGGCGTCGTCAAAGACCTCGAACCGCGGGATATTACTGCCTGAGGGCGCCGCTGCGAGCCCACGCACAAGAGTGTCGGGTTTGAGAGATAGAACGCCCATGTCAACAAAGAGGCCGCCATTGCGGTACTCTGCCAGGCCCGTCATAATATCCATGTTTTGGAACGAGATGTTCAGAAGGGAGAGGGGTTCCATGAGGGAGTAAGTGAGCCATTGCGAGAGTTTCTGGGCACATGTCGCAACGGTAAGACAACGGGATAGGGTCATAAAGCAAAAAAACAAACGATTCATTCCTCACATGGAAGGCCATAAAGTAGCAGTACTTTTCTTTGGCCAGATGCGGGATCTGCCCAGCTTTTGAATCATCGGCCGAGTTCATGACAGACGCCATGGCTTTAGATGGCCACACGTCCCCAACCGAGACTCCATCCACCTTGGTTCGTGTCGCAGGCCACACTCCAGAGAGTCCCTCCATGACAACATCCCATAGTACCTCAACGGGCACATTTATCTTGCCATCCCCAGTTGGCGACGCAATCACATCAACACCCCCAAGCACGCTGCCGGCAAGAGCAGGACCCGTGCCAGATACCCTCGCATCCGCAAGAATAAAGTCTACCATGTTTCCTGGTCTGTAATCCCCGCGCTCCTTGCTGTAAAAAAATCGCGGTTGCGATTCGAGGACGTGCCCGAGACGCGTGAGGAGACTGCATCGGCCGTCAACTCCGACGAGCGGGTTCGTCTCGCTGACTTGGAAAGCACGTTCGAGGGAGGCTGGGGTGACTTGTTTGAGGGCGCTGCTGTCAACGCGGTGTGGGGAGTCGGACGGATGTGCCGAGAAGCCGCCGTTGAGGAACCAGTCTAGGGAGGCGAGAGCGAGACCTTCGGATCTATTTCAAATATTCATGCGTTGAATATGAATTCATCAAGAAACAGGAGAAAGGGAGGCACCTGCCGAGCACGGTACCATCCGAGAACTTGAACAGCCACTTTGCGCCAGCACCAGCGTCGAGCAAGACGGACACGACAAACAGGTCTATGATGCGGCGCACCTGGATTTATGTTGAAGAGGGATTTGCGATGAATGGGCGGAGTTGGTTACCTTCTCCCTCTCGTCTACTTTTGCCCACAATTCACTGTTGAGCAGGTCTGTAATGCGGGGGAGACCAGGAGCCTCAAAGTGGCGCCAACGGGAGTGGAACGGTATGTCGGCGGGAGAGAGGTAGTCGCGTTGGATGAGTTTGAGGACCTCTTCGACGACTTTGTCCATCTTTGCCAGATCCACGTTGAAGTGGTACAAGTGGGCGGCGTTTACGAGGCTTAGCGACGTTGTCTGCCGCACCGCATTCAGCGTGCGTAGGTTGGATGAGAGTGGTGAAGTCATCCGTTCGTTTCTGGAATATTTTTAAACTTTCACGGAAGAGGAAAAAGGCAACACAAAAACCGTCCTTTCCTGAAAGAAAAGAGCGGACTCGGAAAAGAAAGAAAAGTCAACTGCCAAGAATGCCGCTCTGCACTCATTACTCTTATGCAAGGCAAAGCCATTTCTGAGCAAACAAACTGTATTACTTCCTCCCTGTGAGCATCTATCTCAATGGGTAATAAGAGTATGAGAGGCTTCTTCTTGTCCAAACCCACGAAATGTGTTCACAACGGGGCTACAGAGATCACTCAATTCCGTACATCCAGCAACGTATTTCTCTGTTTCAATGCATCGCTTACTGTTTTATTGCAGCTTCATCATGGGAGTTTAGACATTTGTTCGGGGAAGAATGCCGAAGTTTATGTTTCCCATCGCTAAATTAGTAGATCAAAAGGTCTGCCCCATACTTGTTTGCGGGATGCTTGGTCCCTCCATCGGGTTGAGGCATGATGACGCGAAGTAAGGGTCTTGCATTCCCGTCGGATTGCACAAACGATGATACTCCTCCAAAATCACTCTAATTGGCTACAGAAAGACAGGCTCACGGTTCCGGATGGACCTGTGGGTTGAAGACGTATGAGAAGGCAACCTTGATGTGCTCTATAATTGACTGGTTTTTTCATTAGCGATGTAAAGAGAGGAGGAAAGAGTTTGATTTGCAAGGGCTCATAATATAGAATAAGTAATTGCCAATGGCAATGCGCAGTTTGTAGACGGCGATACTTCTGTTGCTGTTGACATTGCCAGAAGAACGAGACCATGTGAGACTGCGTGCGTGATGGAAACCTCCGCGTCAGCGGTCTTGTACCTTACTCATTGAACACTTTTCACTTCTCTCCTCATTCAAGCGAGTCAAAAGCAAGAGGAGGATTAACGCGATGGAAGCACCTGAATCACAGATATTTCTTGTCGTCTCGTGCGCTTCTGTAAAGGGCGAAGGAGGACCGTTAACGGAGACCGGCGTGCGACTGAAGCGGGCAAGAGTCCCTTGTTCGCAACCAGTTATTCGATCGTCTCCCTAACCCCTCCCCCCCACTACCAACAGGAAAGAGCCCGAGACCGGAGAGGGTCCAGTTGCTGACGTGTCCTAATTTCAAATTTCGCGTCATCATCTGCTCAACTAAGCAAAGCCTTTTTTTTCTCAAGTCCAAAAATTCCGATTTCCAAGTGATTTCCAAGCCCAAAGCCCAACCACAAAGCAACGCTTGAAGCCAAGTAACCATGTTTCCGTCCGTGACAATCCGACGCAGTAGTAGCGCCGGCGCTGCCTGCGGGAAACGCTCGTCCTTGGCTACAAAGACACCGTCCAGGTCACGCACCATCTCGCATCCTGCTGCCGCTTCGCCCTCATCCCGGAACTCGCGCCCGTGTTCCATCAAGACTGAAATCATTCCAAAGCTCTCTATTCGCCACGCTTCTCTTCGCCAGGGAGTACCCCTCAGTTTTGCCTGTGCCTACGTGCCAAATAAGATGCTGCTGCAAGGCGTCCTCAATTTCAAGGAAGGCGTTCATGCGTTTGTATTCTCTTCAATCTTTCTGCGAGAGGAGGTGAGCGGCACTCTTTGCGTTTGCTGCGGAGCTGGCGCAACTTGGCAAAGCCACAATTTCTAATCACGCCATTTGTCAACACTTTCAAAATTCATGATCAGATCATCCTTCCATTTGAAAGTGTCATATCCGTGGAAAAATCAAAACTTGGTTTCATCCCCAATTCACTCACGATACGTGCCCACGGCGGAAAAGAGGTAAGCACTGCTCCCGCACCCACGCAACGGTTCAAAGTAGCACTCAAACTGAGAAACACACCACCAAATCCCCATAAAACAAAATGCGATCACAGTATTTTTTTACATCCTTCCTTAATCGGGACTATGCGTACGAATTCTCGCTCGAGCAACTTCATCAGTGGGCCCTTCATCGCAAACACGAAATCCTTGACCATCCACAATCACAGTCGCCGACGGAGCACACATTCCTCGTGGAAGGGGAATTGCGTTCACCGCCGCAATACGTTAACGAGCATGAGTTTGCGAAATCCCCTGCCGCAAGTCCGCGGCGACGCGTCTCGGAAGCGCCCAGTGTCGTGCATCAACGTATCCTCGCGTCTGCACGCATTTCTGCCGCTGTCGACCCGGTTACAACAGGGAAAAAAACCTCTGTTACCTCAAGCAAGGAAAGTGAACACACTAACCTGACCCCCTTGGGTGCAGAGACTCGAAGAACACCACGAACTGAAGCGGCAGCGGAAACTACCGCTCTTGCGTTACACGCACCAACGCTGCTCTTTATGCTTGTGACAGCGTTTGCGACCTTTTGTGTGGCTATGGCAGTGACGACCCTGTGGGCGTGGTTTAAGCTGTCAAGTGCGTTGGTTGCATTGGATGCAAAGTATCCAGTTGCCTGACGGAGTGACTTACTCGTTTGAAATCGGACTCATGAATAGGACCCATGAAACACGGATATTTTTTTCCTTCTTGCCTTCGTATTGCTGAACATTGTTTATAGTACAACCTATGTTTCCCATCATCTGTACTTGCCAACCTGCGTGTTGATCAACTGATCAAACTATCCGCTTCATGCACCATACGCTCCATCGCTTCGTCATTTGAGACAACGAACTTCCAAATCACCATTCGAGTATTCAATCGCACTATCGCCAAACTCGCGTTTCGGTTCCATGAAGATGCCACACTTGCCATGGATTGCCGTTGCAGACGATCCACCCGCCGCATCAGAGTCATCAAAGCCGGATTCAAGGCCACCATTACAGTGTGAATATACACACAGCAATAGGTTGTGAATTATAGAGCATTTGCAAATAACTATAAAGATATTTATAAACTTATGATACAAGTGAGTTTGGAAATTTGAGCTCTGGATTAAAAGTGGGAAGCCACAAAAGTCAAAATTGGGTGATTGCCAAAATACTTTATATTCGTTGGAACGGGGGCCTGGTTGTAGTTGGCAATGAATAGAATCATGTAATTCAAGCCAAGATTCTTCTCTACAATATTCAATTAAAGCATTTGCGAAGGGGTTGAATGCATCCTTCAGTGCAGGGAAGAACAAGCGGTTGTCCTACAATCCGCGCAAGTATAAGAACCGCAGATCGATCCCGTTCCAAGTGCGTGGGTTTCACATGCAATCGCGCAGCTTGATCCACAACTGCATTGACTTTTCTATTTCCTGGAAGGGTGTTTGTCAACAGGAAACGGTCTGTGTGATGAGTCAAACCATTGTTCGGGCTTCATTACAGAAGATATAATGGGAGGGGTCAATGAAGTACGTCATTCTTAATGTGAAGTACGCCCGGTCCTCGTTCCAGGTCAGGTGTTTCTTGGCAGTAACTAAATTGCTACTCTGCAAATTTTCCTAAATACCTAATATACTGTCTCATAAGCTAGTGGAAATTGGAAACAAAGGCTAAAACAACTCTGGTTAGGTTGGCCACTCTTCTTCTTGGCTTCATTGTTTCACTCTATCACCGCGTACTTGTTTCTGTCTCTCTTTCTGGGTTATTCTTGCATGCGCACATTTACTGTTTGCTGGAAGGACGAGGGTGGAAAAGCAAGACAGCGAGAAAATCCACCACCACAGCAACAATGTAGGTTGAACTATCCCTCTGCGCATGTCGCCTACGCGCACTGCTCCTTAACACTGGAAACATAGGTCGTCTGCTGCCGTGCAACTCGCCAACCCGAAAGCCGAGGTTGCGCGCCGAGGCCAAGCTCTGCAGCTCAACATCAACGCCGCCCTCGGCCTCCAGGACGTCCTCAAAACCAATCTCGGCCCGAAAGGAACTATCAAAATGTAAGGCGCTTCATAAGTAACTGCATGTGCGCGCCCAAAAGTAAATGTTCCTGTCGTGCTTGATGCCGCATCCGGAAAACAGGCTCGTCGGTGGCTCAGGAGATATTAAGCTCACAAAAGACGGGAAAGTCCTCCTCACAGAGATGGTGCGTCTCTGGCCCTGTCTCGCCATCGGTGTGCTTGGGTCCCTCCACTGACTTTCCACCCACCCGTAGCAAATCCAAAACCCCACCGCGTCCATGATTGCACGCGCGGCCACTGCCCAGGATGATATCACGGGCGACGGTACCACGAGCAACGTTATTATGATTGGAGAGCTTCTCAAGCAGGCAGAGCGGTACATTTCCGAAGGTCTGCACCCGCGCGTGATTACGGAGGGCTTTGAGATTGCGAAGAAGGAATCCCTGAACGTATGTTGCGTCTTTTTACTTTGGCTTTTGATTGTGAAAGGTGGCAACGATCCTTGTCAAGAACGACACTGGAAATTATGACCAAGATCGACCTTCATCCCAATGACACCAACCCTCTCCATACCCCCCTCCCAAAAAATTAGTTCTTGGAAACATTCAAGCTCAAAAAGCCCATCGACCGCGACCTCCTCATTAGCGTGGCGCGATCAAGCTTGCGCACCAAAGTGCGCACCGAGATTGCAGACAACCTAACAGAGGCCGTGGTGGACGCCGTGATGTCGATCCACAGAACGGGAGAGCCCATTGACCTGCACATGGTGGAGATTATGAAGATGATGCACAAAAACGAGACAGACACGAGACTCGTGAAGGGGCTTGTGATGGACCATGGGGCGAGGCACCCGGACATGCCCAAGCGTGTGGAGGAGGCGTTTGTGTTGACGCTCAATGTGTCGTTGGAGTATGAGAAGAGGTTCGTTTTGCTCACCTGCGATTAGATTTTGTGCGTTATTGACGCAGGACGGATGCATTCCATTGTTCAGCGAAATCAACTCTGGCTTCTTCTACTCGAGTGCGGAGCAACGCGAGAAGCTGGTCGAGTCTGAACGCAGATTTGTTGACGCCCGTCTCGCCAAGATTGTCGACTTCAAGAACAAGGTTTGCGATGGAAAAGACAAGGACCGCGGATTCGTCATCATCAACCAGAAGGGCATTGATCCCCTCAGTTTGGATGTTTTGGCCAAGCACAACATTTTGGCCTTGAGAAGAGCGAAGAGAAGAAACATGGAGCGGTAAGGTTTGATGGATCCTCTTGTTGTGTGCATATCTCTGATGGGCCATTGCTTTTGTTCGTGTGACAAACAGTCTCCAGTTGTGCTGCGGAGGTGTCGCTCAAAACTCTGTGGACGACTTAGACCCCAGCGTCTTGGGCCACGCCGGTCTTGTTTATGAGCACGTTCTCGGCGAGGAGAAATTCACTTTTATGGAGAACGTGGAGAACCCGGCCTCCGTCACACTCCTCGTCACCGGTGCGTCGCCGTTTTCGACAGGACACTGGTCTCAGAGTCACTCAACCTTTCAATGCTATCTAACTCCAGGCCCCAACGCCCACACCATCACTCAAATCAACGACGCTGTCCGTGACGGTCTCCGTGCCGTCAAGAACGCCATCGAAGACGAGCACGTGATCCCTGGCGCGGGCGCCTTCCAGGTTGCTCTGAGCGCACACCTGAACCAATTTAAGGCCAGCGTGAAGGGTCGCGCCAAGATGGGCGTTCAGGCATTTGCGGACGCTTTGCTTATCATTCCCAAAACTCTTGCGCGGAACGCGGGCTTTGACGCGCAAGATGTTATTGTGATGATGCAGGAAGAGTACGCGGAGGGTCATGTTGTGGGCGTGGATTTGAAGACGGGTGAGACATGTGATCCTGTTTTGGAGGGGATTTTGGACAATTACCGTGTGCATCGGCACATGCTGCATTCTTGGTGAGATTTATTTTTCGGTTTCTTGCTCTTGTGACGGTGCGTTTATAATGTGTCTCCACTTCACAGCTCCGTTATTGCGTCCAACTTCCTGCTGGTTGACGAGATGATGAGAGCAGGTCGTTCCAGTTTGAGATCTGGACCGGTTGAAGGCCAGTAACTTATAGCTCAGTTATTTTTCTTAGGGTGTTTGATTTCAAAGATGCTTAGTGTCTCCTCTTCCACACACTCTATTTTTGTTTTTTAAGTATGGCTGATGAAGACGTGAAACATGCGTGGACTCGTGACCAGAGCACGCTACTGCGAGTCTCAAAGCCAGCCTTGGCCGTTGCGGTGCTGTTTCTCATACTGCAAACGATTGGCATTACAGTCTACGTTGCTTCGAGGAAGGGAGATGGTAATGTGCTCAACACTCACACATTGAGTGACGCAGCCTCCGCACCTATGAGTCCCCCGGCCCTTCAGACGAAGAATGTCTCGGAAGACATACATCGATTGCTCAGTGATGCCGAGGCTATAGCTGTGTATAAGAAGACGCACGGGATGGATCCCCCTCCAGGCTTCGACATGTGGCTCAACTTCACCACCCAGGCGAACTGCTCTATGGATATCACGTTCTATGCCCAAATCTACAGAGACTTGGCTCCCTGGTGGAAGGACGGCATCAACCCCGCCTCACTCGAACATATTGACCTGTCACGCGGTCTTACACACACGATCTCGTTTGACACTACAACTCGGAAATTCATGGGTTATCAGGATGCTTTCTGGATTCTTCAGCTCCCCAAGATTTTTGAGCCTATCGAGCCAATCTTCCAGTTGCACAAAGAATTTAAGTTTGTTATGAACGGGTTTGACGAGCCCCGTCACTTGTTTAACCCAAACAAGACCAGTGCGGACTGGCAGTCGCCCGCGGATCTCTTTGCGCACTCCCAGTGCTTTCGCGACCACTACGAAAAAGTGCAGCCTTACCACGCGTACCTCCAAACGCCGGCCACCTTTGTCACGAAGAACGTTCATGCGCCCATCTTCTCGCAGTGCAAGCCGCAGTGCTACGAAGATATTGTCATGCCCATGCACTATCATCAGAAAATTGCACTCGGAGGCCGAGTCGTGGACCCCGTGCGATGGGAGGACAAGCTGCCTGTCCTGTTCTTCCGCGGTGCCAACACGGGCGGGTGGAGCCACGTGGAATTCGATTGGCAAATGTATCACCGGATACGTCTCGTGGAGTGGGGCGTACAATATGCCAAGCAGCATCCGGGCTTGTCCTTTGACGCAGGCAAGGACAAGCCGCCGGCTATTGACGAGGGGCAGGTTGCGGTCGATATTGGATTCTACGCTTACTCAAATGAGTGCACCGATGAGCTGACTAAGAAGTATCTGATGCAGCGATTTGGGGTCAAGGGGACGGTTGAATTTACGGATACGCTCAAATTTAAGTACTTAATTGTCGTTGATGGTCATGCTTGGCCTTCTCGTCTTCAGCAGTACCTCCAAACCAACAGCGTCATACTGTACAATGGCATCTTTACCGACTTCTTCAATTGGAGGCTGCTGCCGTGGGTTCATTATGTGCCAATCGCCAAGGATTTCTCTGACCTTGAGGATACATTGGTGTGGCTGCAAAAGAACGATGATAAGGCGCGTCAAATCATGGAAAATGCTCATACTTTAATGAACGTAGTAGGAAGCTTGAGCCACATGCAGTGTTATACAAGTCTACTTTTGCTTGAGTACTCCAGACTTTATAATGCTGAATAGGGAAGGTTTTGCTTTTGTTCATTTATAATGCTGATCCCCAATCACCTGCCCATTCCCACCTCACGGTATAAAGTGTAACCACTGGTTTTCATTTTCACTCAATCTCACTGCGGCTCTTTGGTTTTATTCAACTTTGAAACAAGGCCGAAATTTTTGTTCAGGACAATTGAATTTTTTTGAATGTGAAACACATGACACGCCTCAGGCGAAAAAAGTTCAGGAGGCCTAAATTTTTTCGAGTGGGTGAAACAAAGCACTGAGAAGGAGAAAGTACACGGTGAACTTTTCAAGAACATGAAACACTCTGAAGTCAAAAAGTACTTTAGAAACATTTTGATCCAATTAAACGTTCATTTCAAAAAACTTATTTTATTGTAATATGATAAACTATAAATGAAGTGTGTTGTTCCATCCACAAGCGTACGTTCAAAATACCTCAAGTCTCTTTAGGACAATCTATAAAGATCCACGAAACAATCACATCTATAAAGTTGATGAAAGAAAGTTTAATTCAACTCTTTCAAAGGTAGGTGTTCCTTATTCTGGATCAGAGGAAGCTATTACAATTGACGTACCAAGCTACTTACTCAAATTCGAAAACCCAATTCGAATGAATGTCAATCAATCTTTGAAGGAAAGAATCAATGAATTGGACAAACCGTCAACGATTTACAATCAAAGTCATGGGAAGAATCAGTGGACAACCCTGTTGTCAAGAAGACTAATCAGGTCTTCGATGAAATAAAGAGTTTAACATCGAGTGAGTATTATATTCGAGACCGTGAAGTCTTTGCGATTGATTTCAAGACTGGCATTGTCCTTTATACGAAGAAGCGCGATTATGTAGATCCTAAAGTAAGTCTCGACAGACAGCGATCCGATATTTGGAGTGACCGAACGCCCACGATGAAATCAACAGGAACCAGCCAGCCATCCAGAAGAGACTGTTGAAGCATCTTAAGGCTGATGCTACTGAAGAGAAGATTGTGTCGTTCAAGAGGAGTCCTGGTAAAAAACATCATTGATTGTCATCGGAGTCATCGAGTGCTTGTCCATGAAAAAGGTTTGTTAGAAATCCTTCAATGTGATCTGACTGATCGCCAAATGCCATTAGTCGCACCTTTACCTTGCCATTTGTATTCAACGGATGCCATTTCACGTCTGTGAGTGTCGTCTGGTACTTGATGTGAAGGCTGGACTCTTCAAAGCAGTCATCATTTTGCTTACATGGTGTCGTTATGATACGGCCTGCTGTTGACGAAATTGGGCAAACGTTCCAGGTAACAGCTTTCTTGAACAACACGACTCCATCATCAACAATCAGTACCGCATGATTAGTGGCATATCGAAACTGATAGGGTAAGCATTTGCTGATAGCAGTTCTCACTCTCTATATTTAGGCCTGTTGCCGTACACACTTGTACGATATCCCACTCAGCACAACAATAAACGTAAATCCTACACGAGGGCCTCCCTCAGCTTTCACTTCGGCATTTCAATTCTTTTCCACAATGGGTTTTGTCTGGGCAGTCATAATTTTTTCAAAGGCGCAAACAAGAAAGACGGATTTGATCAAACAGATATATAAGATAAGTAAATATTAACCTTTCAAATCAAAAGAAACTAAATTATCATCATTGTCAAGATTCAGAGTCACAGAGTAGGCATCGGGATGACAGTCAACCTAGTAAACGTTGACGGGAACACCGGCTCGACCAGCGTTAACACCAAGATTCCATTTACTTTCCGGATTTTAAGTTCTTTCGTTAATAAGACGCGAGTTGGTGCCTTGAAGAATAAAACTTGATAAAAATGGTTTAACTCAATTGACCAATTGGGGGCTTGAAAATCTGAAACCTTTAGGCTTCGACCATCGAGAACCATGTCGAGCATAAGCTTCGTATTCCATCTACAACACCTTCGCAAGAGTATCAATCTCAACCAATCCATTAGCCTCACGTCGTGAACTTACCGTATTTCTGACCCCCTTGTTTCTAACGGTTTTGTGTGACATCAGGTTTACGAACTGCCTCTTCTTGCGCAATGTTTTGTTTCATGAAGCCACACGTACCTTTCTCGATAAAAAAATATACTTAAGCATTTTGTTCGAGGACTTCAATCCTTGTCTTTAGATTTGAATGACGTTCTGACCAACTTGTCATACTCATACACTTTCTTCATTTACTCCCTCTACCCATCATTATCGTTCCCGAATTTAGACATAAAGCTGGTAACAGCACCTTCACTTGATGGAAATGCACGGAGCTTCTTTTTGAGATTTGAAAGGAGGGCCCCCCTTATCCTCCTTGACGGCGACCACTTCATTATTTTGACTGTGGGAATGAAACAAGAAGCGGTAACCGTTGATCGATCGAGAAGAACGGAATCAAAACAAAAACATTGGAATCAGAACTTGAGGCCATTTGCGGCAGCCTCAAACAACTCATCACCAACAGCCTTCACGACGGCCTTCAAGTGCTCCCGCACCTCTTCACGGTCCGTGCCCTTCTTTTCAATGTAGTACTTGATTTTCGGCTCTGTTCCACTGATGATATGTAATAACTGTCAGCCAAGGATGTGCAAGACAATGATCGGATTCAACAAACCTCGTTCTAAGCGTGAAGACACACTCATTGGCAAGCTCGAACGTAATCATTTCCGAGGACGCAGAAACGGGCATAGTTGGGTAGTATTCACCCTCCTCAATTTTCACAAGGGCGTCTCCTTGCTTTTTCGCAAAGCCCTGAACGTCCTTCATCTCAAACCCGCAAGTGAGATCACGAATGAATGTAACAGGGAATCCAGCCACCGTGAGGGGGTAGCGCAGGACGGTTCCGTCTGCGCGCTTGATGTTGGTGCGCTTAATGCTGCTTTCCGAGACGTCGCCGCCAAAACGCATCTTTTTGAAGATCTTGTTGATGGTGACAGGGTCGTGGCAGATGAAGTAATAGTTGTCCGAGGCATGGAATCCGTATTTGTCGTACAGCTCCTCGAGCAGGTCCAGCATAGTGGCTCCTTTTTCGTTTTGCTTGATAGCAAGCTCAACAAAAGTGGCAAGAGCCGTCACACCGTCCTTATCCAAGACACACTCATGCGTCATGAATCCAATTGCTTCCTCATATGCAAAGAAGGTGTCATATCCTTCCTGCTCCTTCAGGTCAACAACCTTGTTAGCCATCCACTTGAATCCAGTCAGTGTCTCCTCGTACCGGAGACCCTCTACATTGCACAAGCTGCGCAGCATCTTGGAGCTCACGGCACTGTTGACCATGGCTACCTTCGCCTTATCCTCAGGACTCCGGTCAGCAACCTTGAGGGCCAAGCTGTATCCCAAGAGCGTGCCAATCTGGTCGCCCGTAAAAACGTGCCAGGAACCGTCGCGCTTGCGCTCGGCAACGGCGAAGCGGTCAGCGTCGGGATCGTTGGCGAGAACGAGTCCGATCGCCTGTTTTGAGCCGATTGACTTTTCCGTTTTTATCACGGTTTTCGTGACAGTGCTTACCCCAGACTTGGTCGTGGTCGTCGTCGAAGTTGTGGTTGTGGTAACTTCAGCGCATGCGTCGGCGAGCTTCATGGCTAGATTCAAGGCGCCCTTTTCCTCTGGGTTGGGAAACGCGACGGTTGGGAACTCTGGGTCTGGCTGCACTTGCTCGGCAACGAGGATTGCGGTCGGCAGACCAAATTTGCTCAGCATTCTCTCGACGAATGGAAGACCTACTCCATGCATGGCAGTATAGACGTAGCGCAAGTTCGTATTGCTCAAGATCTCCTGAGGAGTAGTAAGTAGATTGGAGACGGTAGCAAAGTACGCATCCTTGAGCGACTCCGTCTGGTCTTGAATGCAATCGGGGTGCGTGTCGACAATCGTATCGTCCCAGGTGGTGGTGGTGTTGCTGAGCGATTTAATACGGTCAGCAATACCAGCGTCATGAGGTGGGATGATTTGAGCGCCGTTTTCCCAGTAGACCTTGTAACCGTTGTCTGCCTTCGGGTTGTGCCTAAATTATTTGCATGATGTGGATGGGGAGGGGACACAAATTAGCGCAAGCCTATCACTTGAGCTTTAATCTCCGACTGGCGAGCACGAGCTCAATTTATCAGCCGTTCACAAATCAATTTGGACGAGAAGGGAGGGGCTACTTACGAGGCCGTTACCATGACACCGCCCGCAAGACCCAGATGCTTGATGGCGAAGGGCACCATTGGCGTGTGAACGATAGTGTTATAAAAGTACACTTTAAAGCCGTACTCGAGAAAGACGGCGGCAGTGAGTCGCGCAAACACGTTGCTGCTGTGATTTGCTGACCGTCTGTGGTCGTGACCGACGACGAAACCGCGCTCCTTTGCGTTCGGAACAGTGGATGCGATGTAGGAAGCCAGGCCCTGTTATTTCCCTTGTTAAGCGTCGGAGGCATGTCAAACCTCAAAAGCGCCACCATACCTGCGACGCCTGAATCACGGTCAGATTGTTCATTGAGGCGAACCCGGCTTCCATCGCGGCGCGGAGACCCGCGGTCCCAAATTTGATGTAGGAACCTAGGCGGCGTTGAAGCTCCATTTCGTCGCCGGCATCCGCGAGAGCCTGGATCTCGACCCTCGTCGCTTCGTGCTTTCACCGCAGGGTTAGGCGCAGTGTGGGGCTGACTCCGTTTCTTACCTTGTCCAGTGACAGCCACTTCTCAACCAAGGCGGCGGTTTCCGGTGTCATTTGCAATAATCTTTTGTCGCAAAACAGCTGAGAGACGCATATGCATCTGGTCACGTCCCCAACACTTCAGTGCTTTCGGTTGCTCATTTAAATGTTATTACTTCCTTACATTGTGCGCAATCCATTTGCGTCGATCCACGTTTGAGGAAGGATCATTTATTTTATTCCAGTGATGCTTTTCCAAGCTCCGTAGTAAGCGACTCATTGTTGGATGGATAGAATTGCCGCCTTCGTGAAGAAGAATGCATGAGCTCAGGTTTGCGGGAAAGTGATTTTCTTTGCCGAATTGCCCCACTTTGGCAGCGTTGTTTGGATCCGACAGCATCGCAGCACTCTTGCATCCGAGCAAACACCTGTGGATCCAACTGAACCGAGATGGAGCAGTCGCTGATTGTGCACGAAACGCACGCGGCAAAGTACGATTACGTGGCCACGGATGAGACGAAGATGTCGTTTGTCGCGGGCGACGTGATCCGCGTGCACCAGAAAGCGAGCACGGGCTGGTGGTACGGATCGGTTGATGGCGACCGCTTCGGGTGGTGAGTGCCCTCCCGACAGCTTGCCTGCACGGAAACCCTTGCTCACCAACACCGTTCTTCGCCCAGGTTCCCATCAAACTATGTCGAACCGTTCGAGGAGGAGACAGACGTCGGATCCACCATGGTAAGGCTGGCTGCTCTTCTCAATTTGGTGTTGGCTTGGGCTCATTTCGCCGCCTTCCATCAGGACGAATCCTTCTACATCCGCTGCGAAACTGTCGACGGACAAGTCTATCACGTTCATAGATTCACCGGCGAAACCTATTGGGAAAATACCCCCTCCACTCCTAAGCAGGAGGCCTCTGTGATATCGCCATCCAGCTCACAATTCACCCCTTCCTCGTATGGCCGATCACACTCTATCGATCACTTGGACACTGGCCGCTCCAACTCTAGTAATCCCAGCCTAAACTACACTGCGTCCACACTGCCAGTAAACTGGTCTCGGATCGAGGGTCCGGAGGGCCAAACACTTTACTACAACACCATCACGAAAGAATTGCAATATTCGATGCCTGAGGGCGCTGGTATGGAAATTAAACACGCTTTGCCGCCACCCACAGCTATTGTCCGGGACGCGGAGGAGGTGAGCGAAACGAAGGCGAAATGGAATTGAGTGTGGTCTGACTTGCCACGTTGCAGATTCCTCCAAACTGGGGAAAGAAATTTACTTGGGATGGCCGCGGTTATTACTTCAATTATGTGACGGATTTGGTTGTGTGGGATCTGACTGAAGTGGATCCAGTGTCCGGAAACTTGGTAACAACAAAGACTGTTAATGCACCCCCTGGATCCTCATCAAACCTCTTACAATAGCTGAATGATGCCATCAACTTACCCGAAGCAGATAATCGCCTCACCGCCTTGGTCGACATCACCTACCCATTTCCCGACAGCGCGTGGCCTCACCTCACCCAAGAAGTAACGAATGCCCTCATTAACCTAGACGTCCTCGCCCGCATCGGTAAAAAGGAGTCTTACCTGAACGAAAGCGCCAACCTGATGGAAGCCGCGCGCATGCTCCTCCTCTCCTCCCGAGTCTCGCCCGCCCCAAAACCCATCCGCCTCCTCGTCAAAACATACCACAACAACGTCATGCTTTCCCTTGCCAAAGTCATCAAGGCCGCCGCCGTGGCCAACGGCGTGTGGCCGCCGCCTGACGCGCAGATCTCGCTGATCCAGTCCTGCTTCGAGGCCACTACGATGGTGCGCGAGTTTGTGCTGGCAGTAGTGGCGGGCGGGTTGAACATTACACAGTCCGATATTGAGCGCGCTACGGAGTCCATCAAGGGCTCGGAGGATCCTGATGCTGCGGACGAGATCAAGAAAGCCTCCAATGGGGAAATTGCAGTTAACTTGAAGACGAGGCATGCGCAGATTGAGGTACGCGTGACGGATGCAATTGCGGCGCTGCAGCAGAATGCGTTTGCGACGTCCAAGAGTACAGTAATTTCGAGCATTCGGTTGATTATGACCGACGTGGGCGATTTCATGTCTTCCGTGGAAGATGATATTCCTTTAGACATTCTGTCATCGGAAATCTCCGAGGAAGTCAGGATTCGCAAGGATTCCCTGTACAATGCTGTATCCAGCCTTCAAGTTGCCATCGCGGCTGCATCCCAACGCTTTGCTCCGGCCAATGCCGTTGCTGAGATAGTGACTGCCGCAAACTGGGTCAATGTAGCAGCCATGGACCTGCTTGTATCATCCAAGTTTGCCATTCAGGAGAAAGAAATCTTTGAGGAGGAGAAAGAGGGTAACACAAGTCAAATCGAGACGGCGAGCATCAATAGCGGCAGTCGGGTTGGCAGTGAACCCGTGAGCCCAGGTCCTGCCAACAGCTTGCTGAACTTGCCCGAGCGTCTTAGCAGCTTGATGAATCCCATGCGCAATCAGCATATTTTGAATGGCCACTTTGATATCGACTTTTCTGACCATGAAGATGGCGCTCCACCTTCGCCCCCTGTGAAGTTTCGTACCCACTCGCGGTTGCCTTTGAGCCTTGATGTGAGCAATACGGGAGGCCTTCGGCGAGGATCTGTGGAGGTAAGTTGTCGTGGGATGGTTCTGTAGTCAATAGTTTCAGAAAAGTAATAAGAATTTCGAACGCAGCCCCACTCTGCTGCTCCAGCAACGGCCGGCACAGCGACCAGTACTGGTAGCAGTGGCAAAGGAACCCTTCCGTGGTATCTTCGATACGATTACAAGCTTACAGACATTGTGGTCAACTCTGAAGGAATTATCAAAGGCGGAACTTTGGAAGCGCTTGTCGAGAGAATGACCCTTCACGATTCGAGCGATTCAACTTATGTTCAGTCTTTCTTGTTGACCTACCGGTCATTCACGACCACGTATGATTTGTTTGTCCTACTGCAACATCGGTACCTTATTGTTCCTCCCGCTGAGTTATCACCGGAAGAAGTGGAGGATTGGATCAAAAACAAGCGGGACTTTGTTCGCCTCCGGTAAGATTCCACCAGTTCCTTCTGTCTCGTCATCTGTCCTCTCATATGAAGCATTCTCGCCCACAGCGTCTATAATGTCATGAAATCTTGGGTTGAAAATTATTGCTACGACAACGAAGAGGACCGCCGTGTCCTAAAACTCATGAAGCATTTTGCCGAGACTGTCATGATGGAGGAAACCCCCAACACCGCGTTCCAACTCTCGAACCTCGTGGACCGCCGCGAAGAGTATGGCGTACACATGCGCGTTCGCACGCAGCAGTATAACATGCGCGACGTGCCTGGCCCGATTTTGCCTTGGAACCTGAAGCGGCTCAAGTTCCTGGACCTGGATCCGCTCGAGATTGCGCGACAACTGACGTTGATGGAAAGTGCAGCGTATATCCGGATTCAGCCCGTGGAGTGTTTGAAGAAAGCGTGGAGTGGTAAAAATGATTCGCCGAATGTCAAGGCCATGATTACGCTGTCCAATCAGATTGCTGGGTGGGTTATTCAGAGTATCTTGTCTGAACGCGACATCAAAAAACGTGGGGCATTGATCAAGCACTTCGTTAACATTGCAGACGTGAGAATTTTGTGTGCTCCCCCCCCCTTTGTGTTTCGGCCAAAACTTGATGAAGATGGTAACCTCTCATTCACAGAAATGCCGCTCCCTCAACAACTTTTGTACGCTTCAAACCATATTGGGCGCCCTCAACTCGGCGTCTATTCACCGTTTGAAAAAGACGTGGGCACAGATCGGAAAGAAAAATGAACGACTCGAGGCCCTTCGCGATCTGATGAGCCTAGAACGCAACTTTGCCAAGTACCGAGAGGCAGTTCACAGCTCCAACCCCCCCTGCATCCCGTACTTTGGTCTCTGTTTGACAGACTTGACGTTCATTGAGGACGGCAGTTCCGACCTGCTTCGAGTCCACTTCGACAGGCCTCAGTTACATGAAGAGGTTCGGCTAACGCGGCCCGTTACCGTCAACGAAGGGGAATTCAACCACCAAACAGTCATGATTAATTTTTTCAAGCAAATCAAGACGGCGGAGGTGATTCGGGACATTCAGCAGTTCCAGAACGAACCATACCATTTAGCGCCGGTAAAGGAGGTTCAGGATTTTTTGCGAGCGAGTTTCTCCGACGGTTTTGACGATAAGGAGCTGTATAACCTGTCGCTAGAGTTGGAGCCGAGGGACAAGGACAATGAGAAGGTTGCGCGAATGCTGGTGAATACGGGGTTCATTGAGAAGTCGGAGGTGTAGATGATTCTCGTCTTTTATTTCTTACCTTCCTTCTGTTGTAAAAGCAAAAAGTAAATTTGCTATGGTGTGAGTAGCACATTGACGCAAGAAAAGTGATGACAGCCGGAGGTGGGTGGTTCACGAAGGGACTGCCACCAACTCACAGCATCACCGTTGCCGCCTCCACCCACCACCAGAGGACGTTTCGGCGATTGTGATTGACGTTGGCTCTGCGACAACCAAAGTCGGGTTCGCAGGCGACGACTCGCCGAAAGGCGTTTTCCCGTCGACGATCGGCCTTGTCGAAACGGGTGCGCAGAGGCAGCACTTTATCGGCGAGAACCGCGCGTTTGCGTGGCGCGACAAGATGGAAATGCGCAATCCCATGGCGAACGGTGTCGGTGCGTGTAGCATTCAACGCTCCTTTGCTCGCTGAGCCCACAACAAAACAGTCAACGACTGGGACGCCCTCGAGGCCATCTGGGAATACACTTTCAAGGAAAGACTCGGCTCTCCCGCCGCGGAGCATCCTTTACTCGTCTCTGAGGCCGCTTGGGCGACCCGCGACGTGCGCGAGAAGCTCATCGAGATTGCCTTTGAAAAGTTTGGCGTCCCCGCATTCTACATTGCAAAGGCTCCCGTTCTCGCTGCGTATGTGTTATCTCTGCTTTGGCTATATCTCAACGTGGGCGTTCCCTTGAGCGATCAACTCACCACCGAACCAAATACAACAGGTTCGCTGCAGGTCGCTCCAGCGCGATTGTGGTCGATTCAGGTGCTGAAATGACGTCAGTGGTGCCCGTAGTGGATGGTTTTGTGCTCAAGAAGGGTGAGTTGCTTTGCTTAGGATGAAGGCAACTGGCAATTTGACGGTGTGGCAAGCTATTCAAAAGCAGAACTTGGCCGGAAACGCGGTATCTCAATACGCAAAGGCACTGTTTGACGCCAATCAAATACAAGTCGCTCCTCACTACATGATCCGATCGAAGCTTCCATTGGACGCTGGTCACAGACCTCCTCCCGAGACTTATTTACAACAGCGTCCAGGCACCACACGTTCCTTCCACGACTTTGCAACTTTGGTAAAGATTTTGATTTGGGAATGAGTCTGGGGGCAATGTTGCGATTGCGTTGAAATTCAAACTTACCTTGCGTCCTTAGCGAGTCTTGAACGAATTCAAAGAAACCGTTTGTCAAGTGTCGGAATACAACTTCCACCCAGCCTCCCTCCAGAACCGACCCCCGAAACCTTTTGAATTCCCAGACGGATACAACAACTCATTTGGAATGGAGCGTTACCGCATCCCGGAAATCCTCTTCCAACCCGCCATGGTGAACTGGCCACCACAATATCGCCAAACCACGCGCTGACTCTCCACGCACACACATGAATTTTACTAGATTCCAGGGCTCCCCGAAGGAAGCGCCGTTGGTGTCCCGCAGTTATTTGGTGCGTGCGTTCAGGCATGCGACAGTGACGTGCGCGGGCAGTTGTTGGCGAACGTGGTTCTGACAGGTGGAAACTTTTTGCTGCCCGGGTTCATGGAGCGTTTCAATGTCACGGTGAATCAAGGCATGGTTGGCGTTGAGTATATTTCTCTTCTTCACTTACCTTATGTTGCTTGTTTGGTTGAACACGAGTTATCTTGTGTGTTTACAACAGGCCAAACCTCGTATCCACATGCCGAGCTCGCAGATGGAACGCAAGTTTGCAACGTGGATTGGCGGGTCCATCCTAGCATCCCTGGGTAACTTTCATCAAATGTGGATTTCCGCGGCCGAGTACGCAGACAAGGGAAGCACTGTTGAGAAACGTTTGCCATGATGGGCACAAGGCACGAGGAATGATGGCGCATTATTTATTCTTTTTGAGAAATAAAATTTGGAAGAAACCAAGAGTGTGTTGGAAGCAAAAAAAAAAACTGACAAAGAAAGTGGAACAGACTCTTTGACCATTTTTTATGATTTGTTGAAGGTGAATAAAAGATGACAATGCTGGTATCCAGGATGCCAGAAAGGATAATGACGTTTACGAGGAGCAGCTTGCACCTGTTAGATGAAGTCAGTTGAGAGTCGTGTGTAACAAGCATTCAAAAAAAAGTAGTCACCAGACGCCTTGGTGTTCAGAATCAAAGCAACTGCCGCGAATGCCAATTAATCGCGAGACGCGTTCTATACACGGGCACAAAGGGCTTACCGATCAATCCGTAAAGACCCAACACTTCAGCGAAAATGAGAATCAGAATCATTCCTGTTACGCGTAGAGGCAGCATGAGTTGTCCATGGCAAGCTATTTTAACGCGAAAGCCGACTCACCGACGTAGAGACGGGGCTGCTGAGCCGTTCCGCGCACACCAGCGTCACCGACTACACCGACAGCAAATCCTGCGGCAAGACCACTGAGTCCGACACTAAGCCCTGCACCGAGCTGGATGAACGCGGCAAAGAGCGTCATTTTTGCAGAAACTGTGATGTGGTTTTGATGTTTGTAGAGGGGATTTGTTGGTTTGGGATTGACAGACTAGGGAGGGACTCCACATACGATTTCCCGACACGAGCACGGACACGACGAGCCCGTAGATACCAATGATACCAGCCTGCAGCGCGAGTAAGGGGTAAACGTTAGATGAAGAGGAGCCAAACGTGGGGAGAGCAAGGCCTCAAGGAAGACGAAAACAAACCATGACGACAGGCACAATGTTCTTCATCACCTGCTCCGGGCGCATCACTCCCATCGCAGAAATTCCGACGCCGGACTTGGCCGTTCCATACGCGGCGCCGAAGCCTTTCTCCCCGCGGATTTTTAAATGCTCGGTTAGTCTGGCAAGACATGCGATGACCTGGCACGCGCGCGCGCGTGTGTTTGCGTAGCAACTCACAGCTGAAGACAATGGCGGCGGTACAGCCCATCACTCCGAAGAAGGGAGCGTAGACGGGGCAGTAGTCGGGCGAGAGAGACATGGTGAATGCGTGCGGATGACAAAATTTCGACTCCTCTCTCCGAAGATTGGCACAATCCCCTGTTTCACGCGTTCACATCATCCACTGTTCTAACTGCAATCTTTTCTTACTTGGATTCTCACGAAGCTCAGATTTTAAGTTCAGAGTGAGAGAAAGTAACCTTCGCGTGAAGAGTCTAGTTCATCCAACTCAAACCTGATGTCACAACAAGAACATTTTCTGGGATTGTTCTTTCTTTAGGATTCTTTTCCCTGATATATCCTTAAGTTTCAATAAAATATTGCAAGTTGTGCCCGTGGTTGTTCACAGCCAGAAAGTGCTTGTGTCTCGATACCGAGACTGACAAAATTGCCAGGAGAGCAAAAGAGAGGACGTATCCTTGCATGAGATTGTAGTTAGACTATAGAAAAAGGTCAGGTAGATCCGCTTCAAAACCGAATGGGCAAATTCTTTTTCAATGCCATGGATGTTGCAAGGTCTAATATGTCAGAAAAAATCAAAATTTCTTACTACCATCGCGCAGCGAGTTAAACACTAAAGAGTTGCAAATGCTATTTACCCATTTGTTATCTGGAGACCAAACTTTAATCCACTTTCTCAAAAAAAGAAGTCACTGTTAAAAAGTAGTTTTCCATAGATTCTCGGAAGCGGTTTTTGTACTGTCGTGGCGAAAGAATGGTAGGTTGGACTGTGCCTCCCCCCAACAGGCCAGTTTCTTTCACCCATGATTCCAGCTTTTTATCCCAGGTGAAAGTTCGCATATAATCTGTCGACATCGTATTAAGTATGACGCAATCGCTTAAGTATTCTCATACCAACGATGCCAACGACAAGCTCCTTGCGCTCATCGTCGATTCCAACCAAGAGACTATAATCCATGACGTCCATTTTCGATAAAAAGAGGGTATCATTCCACACGGACGCGCGTAACATGCGCTTAGAATATTCGCGGATAAACAATGGCGATTCGCTCAAAAACTCTAGTAGGTTCTCGTCCAGTAAGACCTGACTCTGCTTGCCCGTGGATTGAACATGTCGATTCCGCATAGATCCTTTGAGGTCGAATATCTGTGAGAGTTTGAGTACGTGGACGAATGAAAAAACAGACGACACACCCTCGACACGGTTCGCTCATAGAAGAGATTCTCCATAACGAGAACATCCATCTTGAAATCTTTCTTTCCCGTGGCTGAGTTTTTGATTCCTATCCGATAAAATCCAAAGATCTTCGCGAGCACGGTTGGAAGCTGAGAGAATTTGATTAGTCAATTGGCTGCACCCTGCGAGCAATTATATTCACTTGATGAAAGAATGCTTCTGACATGTAAGTGAAATAGAAGGGAGCAAATTTGATGAGAGCTTCCATTTCAATCTTAGACAGCTGCTTCAAAATGAGGCGGTCATCTAAGTTATCATGTATTCAGCGCTCATTATCTCAATACATCAGATCAATTACCTCTTGTTTTCATGAAAGCAGAACCTGACTTGCCACCCAAGGCATCCCAGTGATTGCAGCGCGCCAGTGACTGCAAAAACCCGTCTTCAAAACCACAGTTTTTCCGCAATGCATCAAACTGCTCGGCGAAATACACTCTGCATTCCAGTTTTGTGGGACCATCCAAAAATTCTGCAATTAGTTGACGGAATCAGTCCATAACTCGTACATAAAACGATTCAAAGCTGCCCACCAAATTTGATATGGATGCCTTTTCCACTCGTCAACTTTTCTTCAATCTCGCCAGGTTTTTGTTCCAAAGCATCGAGCGTGAGGCCTTGTGGTGCAAATTCCTCTGTGGCTTGCGTCATCTCTACGCTCGTTGATGGCTGATGGATATTTTTGAGTTTCTTTTTGTATTTGCTCGAACTGGAAATGAAGGAGTCTTGTTATGCATCTAGTACAAAAAAGCAACGTTACGAACCTCAGAGTGAATGCAATGATAGAGCTCAGCTCCTCTTCCCGCACAATCACGAGACAATCCTGAAACAAGTGTTCTGACGAGACCCTAAAATAAAAAGGCCAATCTGGGTCAACTTGGCGCCATGAATGTAACAAAAACAGCGAGCGACATACAAAGGATACTCCAATGGCGGAAGTGTTTTCAAGCTTCCTGACCACATCTTGGATAGCATTTGCAAAATAGATGCGCGCTCCCCGCTGTGCATATTAATGCGGGAGTTACGCAAGATGGGGGGCGGAAGCACAAGGTCTTTGTTTATATCGCTTCTGGATGCGGATACACTGCCAATTTCATCATTTGCGTCCTCTTCTTCATCAATGAATTCAAGCCGCCACCGAGCTGCCATCGAGAAAGTGGGGGAGATCGGAATATCCAGAATGTCATCTGTTTCGTTGCTCAGAAGGTCGATGGACGAGGGTGCAAAGACATCCGTAATGTTGGCATTGGCGTCTGAATCAAAATCGAATTCCGTCACTAGGTTTTTGAAGTCAAACCATTCCACTTCTCCAAGCCTGTTTGACGACAAATGCATCTTTGATTTATCATCCGGTTCCGGCGATTCCTCTGGGATAGGCTCCAATAGCTGGAAGCTCAGTGTTGGACTGGATCCAAGCAAAACACCCGAAACAGGCTCAGCGCCAGTACTCCTGTCTTTCAAATCCTCTGTCGACAAGGGAATAGTGCTTCCGCTTGCATCTGAAAACAAGCCCCGAATTTGGAAGCGCATCCCGCCACCACCCTTCTCCTTGCTCGTGTCCAACGTGAAAAAACTCTTGGCAAGCACACTGAAGTCACTCTCCCACTTGTTTACGTTATCATACATGGTCTGCAGGACGGTGTTGAGAGCAAGCGTATCCATGTCACTGCTTTGGGCAAAAGATTGTTGCAGGAGCTGGAGCATGGATTTTTTTTCAGATACGGCACGTTTGGAGAGTCCATTCGCAAAGTCCATGAAAAGAGCGGCCATGTTTTCCTGCGGGGTGGCCTCCGCGGCAAAATGTTTGATGCGAGCCACGACCGAGTCGTAAAAACGAACTACCTGTGTCCTGTTCGAGGCTCTAAAATGAACAAAGGACGCAAGATAAACATCCAACAGACCTTCGCGCCTCATAATCCTGCGCTTTGAGCCGCTGCGCAACATCCAAACTACTCTGCACCTTCATGGCCGGCACAGACACCTCCAAAAGCGCGATCGGCTCAAACTCGAGCCTCACCACAAATCGATTCAAGCTAAAGAAGCGCACATGCTCACGATGAACATCGTGCGAACACCCATCCAAGCATGACGACTCCGCATGTTCCATGTAGAAGAAAAGCTCCAAATATTTTCCAAAGGAGTAATTGCAGCTGTCCTCGCTCATGCACACCGTCTCCGTCTTTTGCTGGCACCGCTTACAGTAGGTCCAGGTCGAGATGCCCTCCTGAGGGGGACTATCTACCTCCTCCAGGATCACATTAACGCGCCCTTCACCATGAATGTAGCTCCGAAAGTGGCGCACCATGGGCTGGGCGCATGATTTTGCTTGGCACTGCGAGCTGGCATTGTTGCAGAGGTCGTGCATGTATGCGCGAAGGGAAATGTCCGTCTCGCTGTAATATTCGATAATGTGCAGTTCCGCTGGGTGGCATGGAATCATGGAATCGAGATTGATGAGGGAGAAAAGAAACATGATCCGTTGGGACGTGAATGGAGTAAATTCGCCGGCCTTTTCGTAATAGACTGTGCTGTAGTTTTCGAATGATTCAATGGTTTGTTGATTGACCTGCCTTTTTAAGTCCGCAAATGCTGTTGAGTTCGCACCAGCCTTGAACGACGGGGTCATTGGAGAAGTGGATGAATGAAGCTGCACCAGCCGAGACAGCAAATGAGGAATAGGAAATTTGACGACAGGCGACGCGCTCAGAAGAAGCGATTCGTAACGATGCACTAATTCCGCGAGTTGCTTGGGAATGCCGCTTTCATTCATGGTCATTCTGTCAGCAAGAGGTGAAAAGTAGTCTGCCATCACAATCCTTTGATCAAGTAGAAACGACTGCTCCAGCAATACGTTATAAGCTACAAAGGTGACCAAATCCATGATGGTCTTGGCAAATTGCAAGGTCTCTAGCCCTCCTCCCCGCAAAATAATGGTCCCCACCTTCCCGCTGCCGCAATCTTCGAGAAACACAAAGGTCTTTCGAAACCCCTCAATAAGAGGATCATCAAAGGTTTTGACAGAAAAGAGGCCGCATTTGCCGAGGGACGTGTCAACGAGCCCATCAAACGCTTGTACAATTCGCGCTCCGCAACACCGCGAAACGGCCGTCAACACATCTTGCTTCAAGTTCCCTGCAACAGCCACGTTCCCTTTGATAAGCATATCCAATGCGACGCGTGCAACCGGAGCACCGCAGAGAACAAGGTCTGGACCAAGAGCGAGAATGCGGCCCACCAAGAGCCCAAGATATTCTGATTCTTGATTTGCAAGTGCATCCAGGGAAATGTAACCCGAAGACGTGGTGGAGCGAGCTGAGGCGGTGGCGGTAAACTCCAGCGGAAACGCGATAAGCAAAATGCGAGGGTTTGCGATGCGATCGCGCATGGCCCTATGGACCAGGCGCTTTGTGAATACGATGCCGTCGACAAAGTGAGAGTATGTTGGCAAGCCGCCGGGTATCTTTTTGAGCTTGAGTTTTGTGTTGATGCCCATTCCTTTCTGCACAGTATCCGGTGCATGTTGTGCACTTGCTGAATTGGTGGGTGTCTGTTTCGGGTTGAGCTTGAGCCTAGAAACTGCGGTGGCGGCGAGGACAACAAAGAGGCGCGTCCACAGCGTGGGATCGAGGGGCGTGGCGGTCGCTGTTCCCTCGAGAAGCTGCCGCGTGAAGCGCGCGAGGAACTCGAGCGAGCGCGCGCTGAACTCGACCCGGCTTCCTTGCGTCCTCTCGTCGCTCTCTGGGCCCCCGTCGTTCTCTTGGCGTCCTTCCCTCGAAGGCACGCCGTCCTTGGCTACTGAAAAGGTGCTCGGTGGACCAGCGCTTCGCTCAGGCTGCCCCTGTGGTTGAGTTGGCGGGTATGAGAACATGATATGGAAATCGCGTCAATTGGGCAGTCTCGCACCAAGCGTTTCCTGAATGACCTCCACGACGATCATCCACATCGACTCCATTAGCCAACGTGACGAAAGCCGCTAGTTGAAAGTGAAGAAACATCAGCTTAGTCTTAGTCTAACTCGTACACATTTGCGAGCGCCACATCGCGGTCATGTATAAGACTCTTGTCGACAACGATGTGGTGGCTTAAGGGCATTTTGTATAGCAATCTACATCCAACTTGATTCAGAAGGTGTATGTTATCTTGCCAATTGGGCCAAATTGATGGTGAGAATCGGCATAAACCTGAGCTTCATTTCGTTCTTACGAGGCGTCTCAGCCACTCTTTTCTTTATCGGACGGCCCCTGACATCCATCATGACAAAAAAGCATCCAAATTCGATTTCAGCGAATGAATGACAGCGAAACGCGCGACATAGTCTATCGTCGCGGCGCTGCACCACATTGAGGGAGCATTTTGACAGATGGTGACAAAGTTTGCCGAAGGCGTCAGATTCGCAACTTCAAGTTCTTAAGAGCCCAAAAACCCTTAGCAGCGCACTTATTTATTTATGCGACACCATACTGCCAGGGAAACTTCATGAGGGTGGTGTTTATTGTCAAATTCATACAGTACCATAGGGCGTTTCGTATCAAAGTCAGTCATCCCAAGCCTTTGCAACCTCCTCCTCCCGCTTGGCGACCGCACGCGCCTGCTCCCTCCTCTCGTCTATAATTTGTCGCTTCTTTTCCTCATCCCGTGCTAAGGCCTCCGCGCTCTTTTTGCCAAGATTTATACCAAGGGCACCTGCAATGAGGCGACGAGCGACAGCATCTAAAGGGAGGTCTAAAGAGATGAATAAAGTACGGACGAGAAGCGAAAGACGGACCTGTTCGTAAGGGGCGCTTTGAGTTTGTTGGGGAATTGCTGCCGCTTGACGCGCCTTTGTCGTACGGTTGCACTTTAAAGCCTTCTCGAGAAAGAAGAGAGGCATATGCTATTGTTGCTATGAATTAAGAGTATGAGTGAACTGGGTCTTTGTTGGCGAAGCAGCATCGACGCATACAGTGACCGGACATGAGCTCATCACACCTAAGCCTCCTTAGCCTGTTTTCGATAAAGGTAAAAATGTACCTGCGTTCGCATCTTTGAATGTGAGCAAAACACTCTCGTCTTGATTTATCCAAGTTGCGTCGCATTCAGCCCTGACTCTCGCATCCAGCAGGTCCAAAATCGTAAGCAAATTGAATGAAGGAGATAAGTCATGGCATTCTAGTGCGTTGCAAGCAATCTGTTGCGCAGTAGAGGGTGAGGCAGACAAGCCAGGTGCGGAGAGAGACAATCCGCGCATTTTTGACGAAAGGATGTCGGCCGAGTCGAAATTCGGAGAAGGCTTGGAAGAATTCGACACGGGTTTCGTTTCTGATTTGGGGGCGGACGGAGTTTGCCTCCTCTGACTGAGGGAATGGTTTGACAGCGAACCCGAGTGCCGCAACACGGCATCCTTTTCTTTTTCGGCGCGCACCGCCAAAGCTGAAGCATCTTGCGACGGAGTGGCTGGAGTTGACGAAGCGTGGCGCGGGAGCGACCCGTTGAGGTCTCGTTCACCGCTTCTCCTTGCGCCTGTCCTGGCTCGGCCGGCGCCGCTCTCGCCGCCACGCACCAATTTCGGAAGTGCATCAACTTTACCGCGGTCCCACTCGCGGACATTGCGCACGGAAGGCGACGGCGAGGCTGGCGGTGAGGTGGACGACGTCCCCAGCCCCCGAGTGCAGTTGCCTTCAATGATATCAGCCTTCGCGACGTTCTCGGTCTGCGCCGTGCCGCCGCTTTCGATTTGTCTCCGGCGAAGGTGCGGCGGCACATACGCTCCCGCTTTCGCTTTCGTCGACGGTGCCTCCATCACAGGAAACGAAAAACCCTTGGACCACATACCAGCACTCATCCATCCACCACGGTGAGAGTTAACTTTGTCAAGACCATTTGACCCCATCAAGCTCGCTTTTCTCTCCTTCATTATCACATTGAGTTAGATCGATTCAATAAACAGGTTTTTTATCTTGCCAGAAAGGGGAGGGAGGGAGAAAACACGAGTTCGATGCTTGAATAACTTGGACGAAGCGATGCAACTGCGTAATAATGGGTGCGTCCGATGTCGGTAAGCTTGTCCTATGGCTCCTTTCTTTTGTCAGGCTTGATGCAGTTTCTTTCTTTTTTGGCGACTGTTCGACGTCAAAACCTGCACCGAAAATGAGTGCCCTTGCCGCGCAGCTTTCAGCGCTGACTGCGCCCGCATCGTCGTCCAAGACACAGAAGCAGTACTTTCCGTCGCTCGTGTTTGCAAACTGGAAAGAGGCGTCCGACATGGACACCGACGCCTTTTTTGCGATCGGCTGCAGCGGTCTCGCCGGTCTCGTCTCGGCGGCGCCCGGCGCGGGCTTCGAGGCGTTTGCGGAGAACCTTTTCTCCGACGCACTGAAAACCACGGATCGTCTGTTGCTCGACAAGGCCGAGAACAAGGCCCTCGACTCGCTCGTGAACAGCTTCCTCGTCCTTGTGTCCCCGCACATGCTGCAACCCAGCGCCTTCAAGGCGCTCGAGTGGCTCCTGCGCAGATTCAGGTGAACTTCACGCATGACTTGCATCCTCACCAGGATCGAATCCCTGACTCGGCCTCGTTTCGCAGAATCCACGAATTCAGCGTTGACGAGCTTATTCGCGCTGCTTTACCGTTTCATGATACATGGCAGTTTATAAGGGTTCTTGGAACGCTGAAGCTTTCGTGAGTGCCTTCCAGGCGGTCGCACTACGATGTACTCATAATTTGCTTGGCATCTCATTTCCAGAGGCAAATGGGGTTGGCTTCAAGGTTTGCGTGACCGTAAAGTTTCCTTAGACCGCAAAACGTTGGTCCAAAGATGCATCAAGGACCTGCTGTTAGTTCAATTTATCTGCGATATGGTAAAACTTGATTTTCCAAGCTTTTTCGGGCGCTCACTCACGTTATCCAAAAGGTGGAGAAACTACTTATTCCAAACGCAACGAACGCGAGCTTGTGCTCTTTCTTCACTGGGACTATGATTGAATTCATTTCCTCAACCCGCATGACGGATGACTTGATGCGCATGATGATGCCATGCTTGTTCGCTATGGCTGCGATGGATGTCGCAAATGTTCAGGTGGGTCCTATTATGGATTTGCCGATGATTCCTCAACCATCAAATCCCAGGCTGCCGCCTACATGACAATGGCGCACTTGTCAAACAAAGCACCTTTCTCTGTGTCCATCATCTCTGCCATGTCCGATGTTGTGATTTCCCACGCGTCACCGCAGTTGAGCAAACACGCGGCATGCTGCCTTGTTTCGCTCTACGACTCACAAGAGTCGTGTCCAAACTTGTCTGGCGATGCACTTGAAGTTCTCATTGGAGATTCTTTCTGGAGAGACACATTGGCGGAGGTGTTGGCTGTATATCAAGGGGATGGGCTCGTATTCACTGTAATTCGCTCTTTCTACGAGCAGAGGTAATGAGAGGCTGGTTATCCACACGAAAAGTGACTTACTCTTGTACGTCGGCAGACAATCCAACCCAAATATCTCGTATTCTAACTTTCTGGACTTGATCAAGTCAGTCGGCATGTCGGCCCCATTGGCAGAACAACTTTGTAAGCTGGTTCTCCAGGATGCTCCGCATGTGATTCAGTCTGGATCCAAAGACGACTTGACCGCCGTCAAAAAACTCTTGATTCATATTTCCAAGTCGTTCCCGCTTGTCTTGAACGGAGCTGTTGCAACGATGGCAACTAGCGCAAACAACCTTGCCTCCAAGAGCTCGAAGGGCAAGAAGCTGGCGAATGATCAAATCTTTGACCTCGTCAGCTCCACTTTTTCTGGAACTGCTCATGAACCCCTGAAGAACAGTAACACGACATTGTATCTCAGTCTCCAGCACGCCGACAACGAAATTAGACATATCGGTTTTATCAAGCTTAGTGACATGCTCAAGAGTAATAATATGACTGCAAGTATTATCTCCACTAATCCAGATTTGAAGTTTATCCCGAATATGCTCGCAGCCGCCCTTTCAGATTCGGATGAGCGTATCTGCGCCCTCGTTGTCTCTGATGTGCCCGATCTTGTTGAGTTTCTGGCTCTCACGAACGGCGGTACGGAGGCTTTGATTGAACTCGCTATCGACACCAAGAAAAGCAATGCAATGCTACTTAAACACCTCGTCTCGCACTTGGTCAAGTTGGATGTTGGCCATTCTGTGTACGGAGCTCGAGTCACGCAAGCAATTACCTCCTTCTTCTTGGTGGAGAAGCACATGTTTTCTGTTTTCGAGCACGCCGCGTCAGCGCTGAAGTCCTCAAGATCTGGCGTGAGCGCCCTTTTTGCTGGCTGCGACGCACTGGGTAAGGAACTGAAGAAGGCCGAAGTCACGCACGCTGGCAACGAGAAGGGGTTCACGGCAGCATTGGAGGATATTCAGGATCGCGTCGTTTCGCTGATTTCGAGCAACGCGATGAAAGACACGAGCAAACTCAGTCTTGAGATTTTGCTGGGTGGATTGCGGTGCAGTATTTCTGCGACACGGACTTTGACTGCGATGATCTTGGCGTACATCATTCAAAGCCCGCAGTATAATTTGGAAAAACTAAGCGTCAGTGGCGCTGTTGTGACCACCATCACGGGCATGGATCTCGCTGAGTTAATGGAAGGGTTGGATGCGGGCTCTGCAGAGTCTTTGGCCATTCTAGGATGCCTTTCTGCAGTTGTGTTGAGCTTGCCCATTGCTCGCAAACAGAGTCCTATTCCAGCGGTAAGCGGCGAGCTGATCGGCGAGGGCTGCGAACTTACTTTTGATCATGTTCAGGTTGAATACTGCAAGAATTTGGAAAAGGATGTGTTTGAAGTCTTGTTGAGGCTGCGTCGCAATCAAAAGTGTCATAAGTTAATGGAAAACTTCTTTGTTCTTCACTTGAAGGCGGACACTATCCAGTTTTTGGTCAACTTGTCCACGAGTGAAGGTGACGTAATCTAGTTATTCAAATTCATTTCGGAATTCTGAAGCAAGGAGAATCCAGATGTCTCGGATTCCGTAAAGGGACAAAGTTTACGATTGGTTTCCGTGCTGCTTCAGACAGAGGCCAAATCGCCACAGATCAGAGACTTTCAAGTCACCATTCCTTCCCTTCTCGTCTGTTTAACGCGCGATAGCAAGGTTATTCGTGAAGAGGCCATTCACTGCTTGAAAGCCATCAAGAAAATTGAGGAGTCAGTTATAGCTCTGACAACTAAGAAGTCGACGGTGCCCGTCTTTGCATTCGACACCTTTTATGGCTCCGCTTCGAGTAAGTTATTATTTCGATGTTTCCAAATGCTGAGAGGTTTTGTGATTCAGGCAAAGTGAAGTTTTTGCTACCCGGAACCGTGGACGCGTTTGTGTCTCTTCTGTTGGAAACAAGTCAAGAATTTGCAACGGACTCCACTCAGATTGTCCGACGCTTGTCTCAGGTCTTATTCCAGAAACCGCTAGATCATACGCAATCGTGAGTTTGGGCTATGCTGATTCTTGTTCGGGCTTTAACATTGAACGGAATCTCTAAATCAACAGGGATAACGTTTTGACTTTCTTGACCACGAGTATTTTGGCTATGGAGTCGCCCATTTCGAAGCGTGGATTATTGGCAGTACTGGCTGAAGTACATGTTCCTCAAAAGGTGAAGGCACTTCAGCCCCTTCTCGATACCGTGTTCGGCAATGGAGAAACAGTTACTCCGTCTGCATCTGAAGATGAAACGAAGCTTCGTTTGGCGTTTATTGATTTGTTCGATGCCACAACGGTCAACGCCACCTTTGGTTACAAAGGTGGACGCTTCTTGAACCTGTTTGTTCGCATTATCGCATCAGGTATATTGAACCATTCTATGTGATTTTAAGGATGTTTAAGGATTCGTATTTTAGCGAACGAGTTCGAGTCCCTCAAAGCTATAGAGTTAATTAGCAGGCCTTGGTTCGCCAACGTGACCGCTCACCATCAACCCATTTTTTCTGCTTTGGTTCAAGTTGCCTCAAGATCCTCTAAAAATGTTGCCGCTGCTGCAAAGAGAGCGATGCGCCATATTGACGTATCTGCCGATATTGTCTTAAACATTATTCGTGCTTGCAAGTCTACGATCGGAACGTCGTCGAGTGTGGATCAACCTTCCAAGAAGTCGAAGGGAGACATGTGAGCGACCATATCTTTTCGATTTCGATGCCAGTTCGAAATTTAATTTAATTTTAACAGGGTGGAACTGGCGGGAATCAACGAACTCATAACTGTTCTGGAGCTACTTGACTCTGAATCTAGCATTATCTCAAGAGGCGATCTGCTCGGTCCCCTCTTTGAGTTGCTCGGTTTCATCCTCCCGTTTGACGACTCTCGACTTCCCATATCTTTGGAGTATCTTAAACAGCTTCTGATCACGGCGAAGCTCCACATTGTCAAGGAGCTCAAGAGCACAAACAGCCTTGTTGACGAAAGTGTCGTCCGTGTGGACTTGATCGTCAACTGCATCCGAGTGTCGGAAAACCCACAGACGCACAACGAGGCATTGCTTCTCATGGCAGAGCTTGCGGAGGTTTATCCGAATACGGTTTTATTGAATGTCATCCCGATTTTCACTTTCATGGGTGCAAACGTATTGCGACGCGATGATGATTACTCATTCCACGTGATTCAACAAACCTTGGAGGCAATCATTCCCCCACTTATTCGTAAATCTCGCAGCAGCAAGTCAAAGTTGGACGTCAAATCCATCATCGACGTCTTTATTGACTCTATTTTCCACATTCCTCGTCACCGCAGACTCAGACTCTTCACAATTTTGGTATCCACTCTGGGACCTTCCGACTTTTTAGACTCAGTCATTATGATGTTGTTGCTCAAGTCGTCGCAGCGTTTCTCGGACATTGCGTTGGTCAATCCGTCTGATATCCAAAGTCTGTCTCCGTTTTGCTTGCAACTTATTGAAAACTTCCCGCGTTTGGTGCAGTTCAAAGCAATGGCTGATATTGCGGATTCAGTCCGCTTGTTGCCAACTGATGCGTCCGCACCGGCTATAAAGTCTATTGGGAGTGTCGCAATGGATCTCAAGGCTCTGAGTCCTCAGGAATGCAAGCATTTCAAGCTTGTATGCCTCGACTTTGTCAACTCGGCTTTGGCAGCTCGTGTATCAGAGCATACTGCGGCCTCTGAGGAGCAAGATGAATTGGTTCACAGCATCTTCCAAACAGCTCTGATGCTGATTGTTGAAAACTTGGGTGCTAAAGCCTTCAAGGCACAAACCTCTGACAGCAAGAGCACCTTCTACCGTTCATTTTCTAAAAGGCTGAATAGTATTCTATCACACTTGAACCATTTGATGTCACTTCCCACATTCTTGGACCTGTCCCTCTCACTTTTGATTCATGAAGACACCTCCATTCAAGTGAGAATCACAGATTTGGTCAAGGAGAAGCTACCATATGTGACCGTGAAAGACTATGAAGAAAATGTAACACAGTTCAAGGCTATTTATAGCCAGCTTTCATCTGCCCTTGCTGAGGATGATTCTAGTTCATCAGTGGGTCTCAAGATTGCATCTGTTGAATGCATCAATGCCATTATCAGCAAGTATGCATCCAGTGACCCTCAGGCATTTGTGGAGATACTGCCTGTGTTGATTAAACCAAATATTTTGGAGCATGAAAGCAGACTGATTCGCATGGCTGCCCTGGACTGTATTGGCTCTACTATGCAGCAACTTGGTGCTCGTATTATTCCATATGTGAAAACTATCATGAATGGAGTCTTCTCTATTTTGAAACAGCTAAGCAGAGACTTTGAACTGGACCCAGCTTGTGTCTCAGCTTTGGTTTGTGCAGACCTGGCAATTACTATTCTTCCACAGTTCATGAGTCCCTTTGTCCCTGATATTTTGCAATGCATGTTTTTGCCATTTGACAAGCTCACAGGCCCTAAGGACACTGTCAGCAAGTTTCGCACCACAAAGCAGGATCTTGCTGGAAATATTGCCAAAAAGATTTCTGTGCGTGTGCTCATTCCCACACTCTCTGCTCAAGTTGCAGTATGTTTTAAATTGGGCTCCCTTGCTACGTTAGAACTCTTTGAGGTGGCAAGTATGACTATTGCCAACATGGAAAAGAATGATTTAGTAGTCTACTTGAATGACTTGGTCAAGTTCTTCCTCACCTCCTTTGAATTCCGCAAGACGTACCATACTTCTTTACCTGCAGGTGATATTGACAAGGTTGAAGGATCAATCATAGCAGCATTCATGCAGTTGGTGCTTAGGCTGAACGAGTCTCACTTCAAGCCCATGTTCTTCAAGCTTGTGGATTGGGCCTTCAATATTTCCACAGGTGTTATTGCCAGCAACAAAGAGAATGTCATGTTCTTCTTCAGGCTCATGGTTTCCCTTTTGGACAAGTTGAAGACAATCTTCTCCCCATACATCTTGCACCTTGTGGACACTTCGATTGAGATATTGAATCATTACAAACTTGAATCTGAGGCTGACAAAACGTGGGAGCTGGTTATGCAGACATTGCAGAAATTCTTGCAGTACTCTTCAGGTCCAGTTTCTGAGGAGGTCTTCACAAAGCTTGCAAAGTGCCTGACATCTCAAATTGATTTGGTTTCACTGCACAGTCAGCGCAAATACCTGGTTAATATGACTCGCTACATTGTTCCAACTGTTGGTTTGTTGGCTGTCAACATTGGCAAAGAATCAATGTGGAAAATTATCAATAAGGAAGTCATGCGCAAGTCCAGAAGTGATGATGTTTTGTGCAGAATTGTGACATGCAACGCCATGCAAGAATTCTATGTCCAGCTTGGTGAAGAATTCCTGATCATGTTGCCAGAGACTGTTCCAACTATTGCAGAGTTGATGGAGGATAGTGATGAGAGAGTGCAGGTTGCTGTTCAAGAGCTGACAGCTGAGATCCAGAAACACCTTGGTGAAGACTTGAACTCATACTTTTCTTGAAGATTCTGTTTTTCACACTGAATAAATTTTTGTCTTTGAAATATTTCAGAATAGAGATACTTTGTCTGACACTCAAGTTCAAAGATGAAGACAGATTTACGGATTTCCATCCCAAGCAACTCCAAATCAAGATTTTGGAACAAAGAGTACGAATGTACTGCAATTGCTCACATTCTGCAGCATGTCAAACTGCACCATGTTATTCAGAAGAACATATATGTGTCTGGTTCTAACATTGCGATATTCTAATTTTAGGGCATGAATTTATTCTCAAGCACAAGTGGACCTGAGGAACATGCTTGAAAATGGGTTAATTTGCCTCCCCAACTTTTTTTCGAACGTGACCACATAGCAAGAAAGTTGAGCTTGTCTTCAAATGATTGATCAAAGCAGAATATACTGTCTGAATTAAATACTTGTGAGCCATACTCAAGGTTTCAAGCTTTCATAATTCTTCACACAACTTGACTGTCTGTTTAATGCACACTGCTCACTCGAAGAGTACAATTAATTCCCAATACAGACATTTATGAGGTTGAACACCAAAAAAACAAAATATGAGATCTAGAGAGACAGTAAGGGTCACCACAAAACAGAGATAGCAAAACACAAAAAACACACATAGAAACAACAAAAACGAGAGTACAAATTGTACAAACCAGAGACGAACATATGTTCCCCAGATGTTCAGCCTTGAACAAGGCGTTGCTTACGCAAGATTTCATTATTTCTTGCAATGGCCCTATCAATAACTCCACGAGATCCAGAATCACGGATAGTCAAAGTGAACTTGACAATTCTGTCCTGCTGGTTAAAAACCTTCCTCAGATTAAAAATGAAGGTACCTTGTGTTTTTGTCCAAGGCTTTAGCCAAATTCTGCTCGGCATCTGCTCCAGCCGACAAATCTTGATTGGCAAGTTTGACCACAGCCAAGGTCGAATTCTCCCCCAATGCCAACGCAATTGCCTTAATGCCTGCAGGACCAATTGCATTGCGCTCCAAATTCAACTCAAGCAGAGATGTATTCTTTTGCAAAGCCTAACAAAAGAACATTAATACAAGACAGTTGCCACGAAAATTACAAACCTCGCCCAGCTTAACAGCAAACTGAGAATTCATCCTAGTATTCTTCAGATTCAAAGTTTTAACCACAGTGTTATGAGCAAGTGCTTCTGCAAGAACAATGCTGTGGGAAGCTGTCAAAATCCGACAATCTCTGAGATCAATGTCGATCAGGCTGGGGTCATTAGTCTTGACTTTATCAATGATTTTGAGAATGTCAGAATTTGTGAGCCTTTTCTCCTGAGTGGGGCCAATGGGCGTTGAAAGTCTCTTGAAAAGTTTGGACACGGAAGAGGCTCGACGTTCTGACACAGCAGGAGGGGCAACATACTCAGCCTCGGCAGCAGGAACGCTGTTTGGAGACATATTCTCTTCCTCAATTGTAACAATCGACTTTCTCTGTATGTCGCGAGGAACTGATTGAGACGACTGGGTCGAAACACTGGATGCCTGCGTGAACCATCCAAACAAACTGAGGCAATAGATAAGGAGCCTGACCAAGAAGCAAGTATAACACAAACCTTTTGCTATTTCTACGTTCCACCGGTTTATTCAAAGTTGGCCTGGAGGTCTTGCGCACACGCACAGCGTTCTGTGCTTCGCCAGCTGATTCAAACTCAACTTTATGGTCCTCAGTAACGGACTCTTTAGCTTCTTGGATGGCAAGGGCATCTACAGTCTCCTTGATAGCAACGGTCTCTGCGACAGCAACAGTCTCAGTGGATTTTTCACCAGCAGCAATCTCGGTGGAAAGAGTCTCCTCAACAGCAAGAGTCTCATTGATGGCAACAGTCTCCTCGACAGCAACAGTCTCGGTGGCAACAGTCTCCTCAACGGCAACAGTTTCCTCGACAACGACAGTCTC